>APFE031029432.1:0-12289 GCA_000404065.3 Pinus taeda
GTATGTGTTAGGAGCATCATGTTGGTTGTTGGGAAGTGGTGGTATGATTATTACACCAATGGGACATCATAAAAGGGATGATTAAAGAGTTTCACCACTTATATTTTCTTCGCTCTCATGTTTTTTCATGATCCATATCAAGACTCCACCTCTTTATAAGTTTTTTTTTGTATCCCAGAGGAACCCAACAACCCACTTGACATGTAACTACTAGTGAGCCTTTGGGGTGGAAAAACATTGGGATGATCATCTTAATGAGTGGATCCATCATTATATCTTTCTTCTTGCATGAGAATCCAGAAGGTACTTCAGTTATGTTACGAGGGAAGGTGGAATTCATTCTATTGTTGGAGTTCCAGGTGATGAATTTTGGTAGTAGGATGCTTTACAAAGAGATCAGGGAGAATCAATGGTGCTCGCTAGGAAACTGGATCGGTAGGAACTATGTAGTGGAAAGTTATTTTTCAATAGTATTGAATGTGTCCGGTTCATAGACAAATACCTGGGACCCTAGAACGCTCTGGAGTGGGGAATTGGATACTAGCATAACATCTCTCTGGAAACTGCATAATCCTCTCCCAATTCATAATTTTGGGTCCTCTACATTCTTCTCCTCAGTCCACGCAAAGGTAAATCTAGCTTTCAATTTCCCTTGGTCTAGGTGGTTTGTTTTCTGTTCGTCTCACAATTTTCAGTTATCCTGTGAAGGGAACTGTCTTGAATTTTGGAGTTTGAGTCTAAAAGTATAGAAAGTTGGAAAATGTAACGATGTTCGATCTTTAATAATGTACTTGAGTCATCATGTACTGTACTTACAAAAATAATAAAGAAAATAATTATTATTATTATTATTATTGTGACTTATTAAAGCATGGATTTCATTCTTAGGTCACCATGTTTTAGGTCAAAGTCCCCATTGAGGACTTCTAGGATTTATTTTGATTCTACAGAGTTATTCTACATTTAAAGAGACCCTTGCTAGGATTTTGAATCATGTAAAAAGGTTAAGTATTGTGTAAAATATGAATTATGTAAGATCCACACCATGTTGGCCTAAGAGAAGATCAAGTCAACCTAATGAACCTATTCGATGCAACAAGAAGCCTATAAAAGGAAGGTCATCAAATTAATTTGTAGCATCATTCTCTCATCAAGATCTAAATCTCTTGTAGCTGGAAGAAGTGTGAAAATATATTATTGTTGGGCAGAAGTATGAAGCTCCCTTGTAGTTGAGAAAGTCTATTGCCAGGAAGTTGAAGTGAGTGCAAGTTTCGGGAAGTCTAAGGAGACAAAGAAAATAAAAGTTTCACTGTATCTCTTTCTCTATTTTGTGCCTTAGATTGGGATATCAAATTCTTCCAGGTTTCAAATTTGTTGGAAGCTATCAATTGCCATAAGTTGTTGCATAGTCGAAGTTGCTGGGAAAAGATCGAAATTATGGGAGGCTGACTTGGTGTGGAGGGAAGGTCTGGTCTTGGTCTAGGGTGAAGAGTCTCAAAGAATACTATTGAAAGGAATAATTATGTTGACTTGGTTTTCCCCTCGAGGGATTTTCCCTAGCATGTGGCTACATCTAGTGTCTTTTATTCTACGTGTTACTGCTTTTGGTAATTGCTTGATGAACTAAAGAAAGAATATATAAAGAATCATAATAATAAGAAACATCACAAGTAATTATCAAAGTTAAGAAAATCTTTATTGCCTTTCTTATTTTCCAACATGGTATCAGAGCTTTGGTGAAGAAGGAAGAAAAAGGAAGATCCATTAATAAGTACTATCTTAGAGAAGGAGTTTAGTATATTCAAGGAAGATTCCTAACCCAATCAACGTGAGAACAAACTTGAAGGAGCCTCTAACTTCAGATCCTCAAAGAAGACAATTGACCTAAACCTCGAAAACAAAAAGGTGTTGGATTTGGTAAGAGGAAATGTAAAGAAGCCTACAAAAGAACCAGTAATGTTGACAGATCGAAATTCAGGGATTTAGAATTGGTGGCTATGACTGTAATGGAAGAAGGGATAAAATACAATCTTGTCCCATTCATAGCTAACATTGATCGCGCTCAAGATATGTATGAAGCCTTATCGAAGTTGTTCACTATTAAGAAGATTGGTCAAGTAGCAAGTTTGAAGAATGAGCCGAGGACTATGAAGATTACTAAAGAATATATTGTGGAAACCTTATTTGTGAAAATAACTAGACTTAGGGATGACCTCTTAGTCATTGATTAAATTGTTCTAGACAAATATCTAGTGATCACTTCTCTATTAGGATTTCCACCCTCTTGGGGTGCATTTTCTGCAGCTCTCAACAATTGGAAGGCAGCTCCCACCTTTGAATAATTATGGACCACCTGCAGTCAAGAATAATTAAGAATCTCAATGGTTTCCAATCCCAAAGGAGTATCAAATGCTTATGTTTCTCATCATAAAGGAAAGATATTGAAGGGATTGAGGAAGAAAGTTGACATGTCCAAGATAGAGTGCTATCAATGTCATAAGAAGGGTCACTACAAAAGTGATTGTCGTGAGAATCCAAAGAGTAAGAAGAGATGAAGAGATCATGCTAACCTTGTTGTAGAATGAGAGTCAAAGAAAGTCAAGCCTAAAGAACCTAACATTAGGGACTTACACTATTAAGTCCTTTGCTTGTAGCTTTACATATCACATTCTATATGTTTTAGAATTTATAAGTTTTTAACATATTTTTGAAAATGCATTTGTGTATTTTTTAAAGTTTGTAGGTTTCCCTCAAGCTTTGGAGGGAGCCCCCAATAACTCCCAAATATAAGTATTTCATGTCTTTCCAGTTTTGGGTTAATGTACTTATTTAATTGTGATTATATTAAATACTAATCACCTTTCTCCCTTTATTGTCTTGACTAGCTAAAACATATGAAAGAAGGAGGATCTCATGACAAGGTTAGTCAAGAATCCAAGGTATGATTTAAATACAATGATTGAAAGGATTATTCACTTGACAATCTATTACTAGCTTTGTTGTGACTATTTGTATTGAATCTTAGTAATTCTTGTTTGGGTGATTCATCTCTTGATAAATCTACCCACCCTACTCTTAATTGTTTTGGTAGAACCCTAGGCAGCTTCTGGAAAACCCTAACTAAAGGGTATGCTATTGTGAATATCTGAGACCCTAAACCACTTAGGGATGTTTTGAAATGATAGTTGAAGTTTTATTGATGATGTCTTGTTTGGGATTTTGGTATGATCGAGAAATCCTAACTTCAAGGTCCAAAATCCCAGAATATATGAAGTTTGGGTAATGTTGGGTTTGCTATGCTTCTACATTGGAACTCTAGCTCATTCGAGTTTGGTGGAATGTGTGAGAAGGACCATTATATTGTCTTATAAAATTTTCCTTTTGTATGTGTGTGTTTGTCTAATCAAACCCTAGTGTAATCAAGATGGTTGTGTGTCTAACTCTTATTGATATTTGTTAAGTTGGGTTTGACTAACACATGATATGAAACATATTTTCATGATGATGAAATCTAGGCATGTATATATGTGTCCTCCTAGTTGAATCCCTAGCTTGGTTTCGGTTAGATGTATTAATGTTATTGGACATATGATATGCTTATGAATGATTATGAATTCCTAGATATGTGTGTTCACCTAGTCATTGATGCTCATAAGTCTTAGGATTTAATGGAAGTCCTTGTATGATATTCTAGGATGATGATATTTGGAAATCTAGGGTTTTGTAGCTAAACCCGAATGAAGTTAAAATTGTCTAGTATATGTCATATAACAATCTAAAATCTATTAGACGATTGTTGAAAATGAAATATAGGGTTTTGAAATAAAGTCCTAGTAGTGACATTGTATGTTGTGTGTAATATAAAAATATTAGATCTATGTATATAATGATTGTTGAAGTTGTGGAAATGGAATTCTAGGGTTTTGGAGTTAAACCTTAGTCAAAATAAAATCTCTAAAATATGATGATTTGAGATTTATGTAAGATTGCTGATATTATGAAATTGGAATTCTAGGGCTGTGTTGTTGAACATTAGTTGAAGTAGAAACCTCTTATGAATATTGATAATATAATAACTTGAGATTTGTGGGAGATTTATTGAAATTTGAATGTTTGGTTGAAATTGATGATTGCTCATAAATCTAGGGTTGACAACTAACCCTAGTAGTAGTTGGTCATGTTAGTGACTGATTGATGGTTGATTGAAAATATAGGAGTTGGAACTAACCCTAGTGGAAGCTTGGTCAGGTTAATGACTAAGATGTGATTGACTTTGATTGATTCTTTTGTATGAAATCTAGGATTTGTATAAATCCCTAGTGTGAAGTGTAACATATGTATTTTGAAAGGTTATTAGATTATTTATAGATTTATATGTGTTTTGAATTGGTTCTAGGGTTTTTTATATGGTGTAGTAAGGTATGTCATACCTTTGGAAGACACATTGAAACCCTATATGGAATGGATGTTGCTATAAAGTAATCTAGGGTTTACGATAAAGTCCCTAGCAAGATGTTGAAGAGTATATGTCTCTTGTTGGTAATTGAGTTTGGGTATCTAATATGTATAAAGATGAAATGATTTTGTGATTCTGATATGGCTAACATCATGCTTCTATATTTTTGGTTGTACTTGCTATTTAAGTTGAGTAGGTACTCAATATTCAACTTGATGAAGATGCTCGTTGATGTGATAAGCATGATGAGGTTGCTGATAACTTTGATGAAATGGTTGGAAGCCCCAAAGATTCTTCGATGTCTAAAAAGAAGAAGATGATCTCCCAGAGGAATCATAAATAGAAGAGGTCTCCCTAAGATTAAGAGGGAGTTTGTATAAAGAGGTGCTTCCTAGGTTAGGGGGAGAGCATAAATTATTTGAAGAATGAATTTCAAAGGATATGTTGCTGCATGGGAAGTAGGAAGGAAAATCTATGATTAATGAATGTTCTGTTAAAGATTCGGTTGATAGTCCTACTATGAAAAGTTGAGAAGAAACATCAAGTTGTGTAAAAGACCCCAGAGGTTTCTATTTGATTATGTGCATTGTGAAAGTATATTATTAATTTGTCTATTATTTGTATAGGTGAATCTCTCGAAGGACATGATAGCATGCTAGTTACCAATCAATTTGATTGGGAGAGATTAGTCATTCTTGATCTGCTGGATCAAGGGGTGTTGAGACTTTGTGAGGGAAGACATCTAGTTGACACTTTGTGTTGATGTCTGAGTCTTGAAGTTGGAAAGGGGGTGTTGATCAAAGAGCTCTATTTTGGATACACTCCTAGATTTTTGGTTTGATGGTTAGAAATCTTGAGTCCATCTTAGTCCTATATAGATTGCCTTGGTCAAGAATCTAGTCCATGGCATTGCGGTGCCTAAACTGTTGAGTGATTGTTTGGATAGTCTGCCTTGGTTGGGAATCTAGTCCATGGCATTGCAGTGCCTAAAGTTCTTCATGGTTCATATAGTTTGAGATATTCCATTGTATTTGTAAATTTGAATAGCTCCCTAGTTAAGAGGGAGTGTTGGAAAATGTAACTATGTTCGGTCTTCAATAATGTACTTGAGTCATCATGTAATATACTTGTCAAAAGAATAAAGAAAATAATAATAATAATAATTATTATTATTATTGTGACTTTTTAAAGCATGGGTTTCATGCTTGGGTCACCTTGTTTTAGGTCAAAGTCCCCATGAAGGACTTATAGGATTTATTCTAAGTCTATAGAATTATTGTACATTTAAAGAGAGCCTTCTTGGACTTTTGAATCATGTAAAAAGGTTATGTATTGAATCAAATATGAATTATCTAACTTCCACAACATGTCGGCCTAAGAGAAAATCAAGTTGGCTTGATGATCCTATTCGACCCCATAAGAAGCCTATAAAAGCAAGGTCATAGAATTCATTTGTAGCATCATTCCCTCATCAAGTTCGAATTCTCTTGTAACTGGAAGAAGTGTGAAAATCTATTGTTGTTGGGCAGAAGTGCGAAGTTCTCTTGTAGCTGAAAAAGTATGTTGTCGGGAAGCCGAAGTGAGTGTGAGTTTGGGGAAGTCTAAGGAGTCAAGGAAAATCAAAGCTTTGGTGTGTCTCTCTCTCTCTGTTTTGTGCCCTATATTGGGAGATATAAGTCTTCCAAGTTTCACACTTGCCAAAAGCTATCAGTTGCTACACACTCAAAGTTGCTAGGAAGAGGTCGAAATTCTAGGAGGCTGACTTAGTGTGGTAGGAAGGTCTGGTCCTAGTATAGGGTGAAGAGTCTCAAAGAATAATATTTAAAGGGATAATTATCTTGACTGGGTTTTCCCCTCACAGGGGGTTTTCCCATGCATGTGTCTACATCTAGTGTCTATTATTCTATGCGCTGTTTCTTTTGGTAACTGCTTGATGAACTAAAGAAATAAGATATAAATAATTGTAATAATAAGAAAAATCATAAGTAATTATCAAGATCAAGAAAAATTCTACTACCTTTCTGGTTTTCCAACATGGAATGACCCTTATTGCATCTCTATTTTTAGTTACAGACTCAAGTTTCATAAGTATGACTCTAGTTGGTTCCTTTGTTTTCGAACACCTCTAGTGACCACCTATGTCTACGTCTCATCTAAGAGGTTGTATATGATTTCCTTAAGTTTTTTTAGTTGGTTCACCCATTCTTGTTCCGGGGTGAGTGTTTCAGGGGTCTGTTCTTAACACAATTGGGTAGCAGGATTTTTCCTTTGTGGGTTTGTGGGTTGTCAGGACGAGTTATCTTTGGGAATTTGGTTGACTATGGGGAAGTCCTTCTATGTCTATTCGTGAGCCTACCTAGCATGTTTTCAAGTATTCTCATGACCAACATGTACTATTTCTTTCTCGTTGTTTGTTTTTAGTTACCTTTTGGAAGGAGTTTTGAGGGGTGCTCTGTGACACCATTGCTTATTTCTTCAGCTTTGAATGCTATGCCCCACCAAAGCGGGCAACCTCGACGTGGGGGTGGCCATCAATTAGATGCATGTCATCTAACTCATCAACATGGCTCCTCTTTAGGAAACTTGGCTAGCTTGGAAAGAGAGGGTGAAGTGGCTCTCACTCCTGACTGCTCTTAAGGCCACATAATTGCTCTAGCCTCCATGGAGTCCATAACAAAACAACTAAGGAATATACAAGTCAATATGGACATCCTCCATGATCACAGGTATGAGGATCGCAATGAATTGGTTGCATAAATTAATGATATACAATTTAGTCATAATGAATTATTGGAACAATTGGATTGCCTCCGATGGAGCCATCGCAGAACAAATGACCACCTTCGCAATCTAGAAACCTGAGTGGAACATATTGATTTCCATATGCATGAAGGTGCTGGCTGTTTTGCTGCCCCCTTCTATCCCTCCTAATCCCCCTCCATGATATGCTGCTGCTAGTCTATGTGCTCATTTTTGTGATCTTTTTGTCTCCCTTCAATAGTGTATGACTTCTAAGCCAAGCATAAATAATGTATGATCAAGCTTATCTGTGATATTCTATGGACCCCAACTTCAACAAGTCTGGTTGCAAAGGGAATTCATAAAGGGACATTTACAGAGTTTGACCACCACTTAGCATTAGAAACATACGATACAATAGGATACAATGTACAATAGATGATGCTGATAACGTAATGAAGGATAACTTTAGCAATCCTGGTCTTTGAGGAGTAGGTTGGAAGAGTGTGGTCTTTGAGGAGTAGGTGGGAAGGACACGATAAAAGCCCCATCCCCCAAAATCTTTTCATTCTTAATTTTCTGCTCCTCCAAGAAGAATTCCAGCCGTAAATCCGCAGATTCGAAATGGGATCGGCTTTTGAAAAATCAGAGATGAATTCGAAGATTGAGAACAAAGATGAATGGCTTGTGGGCATGGAGCTCACAAATCTTTCATGCCTTCTCATGGCGGTGAAGGCAGCAGTGGAACTCGTTGTTCTCCAAATCATCACAAATGCCCGGGAATGGCGCCCAACTCTCGCCCACACAAATCGTTGCCCATATTCCCACGACGAACCCCGAAGCCGCCATTACGCTTGATCGGATCCTCAGAGTGCTGGCTAGCCATTCCGTTCTGAGCTGCACTGTGACCACGAACGAGAACGCAAAGGCCGAGAGGTTCTATGGTCTCACTTCTCTGTGTAAATATCTTGTGAAGAACCAGGATGGAGTATCTCTGGCTCCAATGCTGTTGATGTTTCAAGATAAGGTGCTGATGGAGTCCTTGTATTATCTCAAGGACGCTGTGCTTGAAGACTCCCACCCATTCACCAAAGCCCATGGAATGAAAGCGTTCGAGTACCTGGCCATCGACCGAAGATTCAACAGGCTTTTCAACAGGGCTATGTCTGAGACTTCTAGCATGTTGATGAACAAGATTCTGGATACGTACGAGGGCTTTAAGGAGGTTCAGGAATTGGTGGATGTGGGAGGAGGAGTTGGGTCGACTCTCAATCTCATAGTGTCTAGGTATCCCCACATCTCAGCAATCAACTTTGACATACCGCATGTGGTGGCCGATGCTCCTCACTATCCAGGTAAAGCTGAATCCCAATTTTTCAACCATTGAAAAACAATAGAATGTAATATCTGTGTAGGTGACCGATTCTAAATTTGGTTAATGTGTGTTTGTTCAGCTGTGAAACATGTGAGTGGAGACATGTTTGAGAGCGTACCAAGTGGCCAAGCAGTTTTTATGAAGGTATTGTAATGGGTTTTTGCTGTTGGGTTCTATGTAGTTTCATATGGAAATTGAAATTTGGCTTTGGATTGGTTCAATGTTGTTTGATTGCAGTGGATTCTGCATGATTGGAGCGATGATCATTGCAGGAAGCTTTTGAAGAATTGTCATAAGGCGTTGCCAGAGAAAGGGAAGGTGATTGTGGTGGACACCATTCTCCCAGTGGCGGCAGAGACTTCTCCCCATGCTCGACACGCATTTGATTTAGATTTGATTATGTTGACCAGCACTTCCGGGGGCAAGGAGCGGACAGAGCAAGGATTCGTAGGAGGTGTTAAGCCCATATGTTGTGTCAATGGATATTGGGTAATGGAATTCCACAAGTAATTCTTCATTAGGTCTCAGTTGGATTATCTTCAATGCCTGGTAAAGCAATGATTTGAGTAAGATAACCATATATATAAATCAGTGTGATAGTTAAGTACCGACTACAATTATGGTTTACCGGTTGATCGGGATTGTTGTTTGGTTTTCTAAATGCAGAGTAGTTTAAACATTTACAAACCATTGGTGGGCACAATTGGATTATTCATATTGGCATCAACATTTGAACAACTTTATAGATGGCTTATTGTTCTGGGTTATTGATACTGTCATTAAAATTTGACAACTTTATCGATTTCTGGTTATTCTTCGAACAATTATTTGGAAATAAAGTTTCTTAAGTTTGTTATAATGTATTACACATTGTAATTATGAGTTTATAGGTTATTATCTTTAACTAATCAAATCCATTTTCTTAAGATTTAGATGGCTAGAAATCCGTAATCTATAAACTATATATGTAACTTCTATTTATCAATATATGTGTGATTTGTTTTGGTCTGTGAACAATGCTCTCCTATTTTTTAAAGTTAAATGGTAAGAGTATCATATATTGAACAAGTTCATATTTTGGGGCTAACATGAAGGTCTTGCCAAATATTACTACAATATTAGTAGTAAATATATTTTTAGGAAAAATATTATACATTCCTGAATATCATTTAGAAAAGTTATAGTTATGTTTACATTTAAAGTTACAATAAGAAAATTCTAAATTATTTAAAATATATATGAAGTTATTTACTATGGTAAATATTAAGCATTGTGTTGTAAGTTAATATTTGGTTCATTGTCCCTTGTCCCTTTCTCTAACAGATAGAGGTAGAAAATGAATAAAGCACTACAAAATAATCTCTCTATATTACATAATTTGATCAAAATAAAGTAAACATGTTTAAATTTGATGTTTGATAATCATTATTCGTACATTGAATTAGAAACTCAATTTATATTAAGAATAATATGAATGATTTAAGGCATAAAAACTCTTGAATTACAGGTGGCGATAGTGATGGCGATGAGCATTATTATTTTTTTAATAGTTTTATAATTACACAATTCTTAAACATTTCATTTCATATTTTGAATATTGTCTAATTATTTTAGTATAGTTATTTGGGTTCTATCCAATATGAAATGGAGAGTTTCCATTATACATTCATCATAGTTCAAAGGGTAAGTTGTCAAAGGAAAGTTGGAGTTATGAATAGTAGTGTTGTATCTTCTTATACTCACTTGGATTCTATCTAGTATAAAAGGGGAAGTTTGCATTATACATTCATCAAAGTTCAAAAATGAATACAGTACATAAAGGTGAATTCTGAAAGGAAACTAGACTTATCAATAATAATATTTCATTGTAATTTTATTTTATCCATTCATATTCTATTTGGTATGAAAATGAGTGTTTTCATTGTACATTAATCATAATTCAAAAATAAGTTCAACACATTAGGGTGAACTATCAAAGGAAAGTTGGATTTACGAATAGTAATATTGCTTAGTAATTTGGGTTCTACCTAGTATGAAAGGGAAGTTAGGGGTGGAAGGAGGGGGAAGGGTACTCAATGGCTCCAAGGAGGACAAAGTGCTCACATACTCATGGGCTCTTGTTCATATGAAAAATAATAAAGTATAGATATATGGTCTTTACTAGGGACTTTGGTTAGTCAAAGAATGTGAGGTGGAAACACTTATGATTATGAGAGATTCTCTCCCAATCTTGCATCGTATGGTCAAAGGCTCCCTCCCCAAAGTGAAATCTATGGAAATCATCTGGAAAAGAATTAGGAAAGTTTTGAAGAAATCCCATACAAAGCATATTTCCATGTCCTAAGAGAATTCAATACAAAAGAAACCAAGTACGCTAACAAGGGGTGTAAATTGAGGATAGGTGAATTAAATATTAATGGCCAAATTAGGCATGCTAGAATTCCCTAATGGATGATGAATTCTTGCACTCTGTGAATTCCCTAATGGAAGATGAAGCCTTACACTCAAACAATTGTTTATTGCATGGGCTTAAATGAACCTCTCTAGGACAACAATAGGTTCATAGTTATGAAAGATTTCATAATCAATTAATAGTGTTAGGTCTTGTAAGTTGTGCATTTTCTTGGGGCAGTTTTCTAAGGTATTCACCTGAAAACCCCTCTTTTTTGTTGCTCATATATATTCTCCTCAAGAAAACCATGTATTCTTATTGGAATAAGAAAACATTTGGAAAATTTTGATGAAATAGCTCTGTAATGTCTGATGTATTCATTGTGAACCACTCAAAATTATATAATACAAATACTCTCTCTAGTTGAAAAAAATGTATGAAAGGGAAAGTTTTCATTAAACATTCATAATAGTTCAAAGGTGAAAACAACACAAAGAGAATGAATACTAAATAAAACATCCCTGAAACACGAGTAAACCCTACTCTTGAAGTGAAAAGAAAATGTACAACTTGTATAGGGTCCTCAAATCGAACATCAACTTGAACAAAATTAGGGAGAGGAGTCGGGGGAGAAATTATAGAAGGAAAAAGATTCCCACCTTCTATAGAAATTGTAGACTCAACTTCCTTTAGAAAAAAAAAACAAAACAAAACTAGTTCTAGAGTCACATCCATAATCTATAGTAGGTTAACAAGAGGAATGGAACAATTTTTAAAAGAAGCCTATGGAGAGAGTTACAATCCTACTAAAACAAAAGAACTAGACTATGAAACCGAAAATCAAAGATCATATTTTTTATGAGGAAGCATTGCAAGAGCTGCATGTTAAACAAGCTCAAGAAATTAAAAAAGAACAGGGGATTTATAATGAAGAGGGTTACACTGAGGAGGAATAGACTAAACAAAGTCGAAAATTTATGTAAGAACAGGAAGCCTATGAAGAACATTCACCACAAAAAGAAACTAAAGAAGAAATGGACTGTAAGGATCAACAAATCGACACTCTATTGACCAAATTGAAGAAAAAGAACAAAATGATTAAAAAGTTGAAGCAGGAATTAAATGAGACAAAAATAGTGTATGAGGTAGTAAAATGAAAGAATGAATGATTGAATATTAATATCATAAGAACAAGGGAAAGGGGAGGGCTCTAAAGCAAAAATACATAGACATGTATGATGAGAACATAAACAACATTAAAACCAAGAAGAGTTTATTAGTAAGGATCAAAGGCTTGAAGGAATAGTTGAGAGATAGACCTGAACCT
>APFE031029443.1:0-13305 GCA_000404065.3 Pinus taeda
GAGAAGCAAGGAGGGAGATGCAGAATAAACAGAGATGGCTCACTTCTTAAAGACTTCATCAACAATAACTGGTTGATTGATATACCCACGTCCAACGGCCTATACACTTGGACCAACAAGAGAGTCACTCCAATGCAAATAGCCTCTCGCTTAGATCAGTTTCTAATCTCAGATAATGCAATCCATATAGGGGGAGAGTTCATAGCCAATATTATTCCTTTCTCCGGATCAGACCACTGGCCCATTGCATTGCATTGGAAGAGGCCTGGTACCAATATAAAGAGACCCTTCAGATTTGAAGCCTTCTGGCTTTCTCATCCAGACTTTAAAGAGTTCATACAGACAACATGGAAAAACTGTAATCCGACTGAGTCCACACAAATGGCAAGATTCCAAAAAAAATTGAAAATGCTCAAGGAGGAGATAAAACGATGGAATAAAAACACTTTCGGTAATATCTTCAAGGAAAAGGAACTCCTCATTCAAGAAATAAAAAAGGTTCAGCAAAAAATAATGTCGGAAGGACGGACAGAAGAACTAGCACACAAAGAACAGGAAGCGGAACACAAACTCCTAGAACGTGATTTGCAGGAGGAAGTTCTCTGGAAGGAGAAATCTAGAATCCGATGGCTGAAGGAAGGGGAGAAGAACACAAATTTCTTTCATAAAACAATAGTACAAAGGCGAATGAGCAATCAAATTTCTCAAATCAATAATGCACAGGGAATCAAAATTGAAACCCATGAAGAAATAGAACAGGAATTTCTACAGTACTTTAGAACGATGAACCAAGAGCCCAACATCAACAGAACAAAGGCGATTGACAGAATTTTATGCAATATACCTCGCTTAATAACAGAAGACCATAACACTCTTCTTCTCAAACCAATCAGTCTTCAGGAGGTAGAGACTGGAGTAAATTCACTAAAGGTGGGAAAAGCTCCCGGTCCAAACGGTTTCACTTCAAATTTCTTTCAGCATTTTTGGGAGCTGATCAAATGGGAAGTATGGCAAGTAGCAGAAGAATCGCGCACAATGAGATGGATGTATCCGGGACTAAATGCAACATTCATAGCTTTAATCCCGAAATCTAGGGACTCTAACACTCCGGAAAAATACCGTCCTATTGCCTTATGCAACATCATCTACAAGATTGTCTCCAAGGTAGTGGCTCTTCGGCTGAAACCAATGCTCCCTTTCCTCATCTCTCAGGAACAATCTGGATATGTAGAGGGAAGGAAAATTATGGACGGGATCATTCTCACCCATGAAATCATCCATTCCCTCAAGCTGATGAAAAACCAGGTATGTTACTTAAAATCGACTTGTCTAAAGCATTTGATAGCATTTGCTGGGAATACATGCAAAAAATTCTGAAAGCTTTTGGCTTTTCCGCTTCCTGGATTCGCTCGATAAGTAGTCTCATTTCTTCCACGTTTTTCTCCATCCTCATAAATGGGATTCCCTCCTCCACCTTTCACCCCTCAAGAGGAATCAGACAAGGGGACCCTCTGTCACCATTTTTATTTGTAATAATGGCGGAGGGTTTAGGCCGTAGCATAAACTCGGCTATCCAAGCCGGAAACCTCAAAGGCATCACAGTCCACGAAGCCCCCACCGTTTCTCACCAGCAATTTGTTGACGACAATATGCTATTTGGACATTCCTCTGTGCAAGAAGCTTGATCTTTAAATTCCATCCTTGACAACTTTTCCAAAGCCTCTGGTGCCCTCATCAACAAAGTGAAATCCCAGATCTTTTTCTTCAACACTCCTCCGATTACTCAAAGAGAAATTGCCCGCATTCTAGGCTTCTCCATAGAATCCCTGCCATCCAAATATTTAGGAGCACCTCTATTTGACTCTACCCTCAAGCATTCTTCTTGGTCAAGCCTGTTAGAAAAACTGGAGGAAAAACTCTGCCTATGGACGCACCATGCCTTAAATATGGCTAGCAGGATTGTGCTTATCAAAGCGGTTCTTCAATCCATGCCGCTGTACTTATTCTCCATAATGGCAGTGCCAAAATGGGTGCTGAAAGCGATCAAACAATTACAACGCAACTTCCTGTGGGGAAGCTCAGGACAAAGTAGAAAATGGGCTCTGGTGAAATGGGAGAAGGCTTGTCTCCCAAAAATTGCAGGAGGCATTGGTCTCAGAGATTCGGAACACAAAAACACAATAATGGGAGCAAAAATCTGGTGGAAATGGCTATCATACCCAAACACGCCCTGGGCACAAATATGGACAGCAAAATATGCCAGCAACTTGCCTTTAGAGGAAAGAATCACAATGACGGAAACAAGCAAGGGGTCCGCAATGTGGAACTCAGCCATCAAGCACAGAGATCTAATTCAACATAACAGCTTTTGGGAGGTGAAGGAAGGCGGAACGACAAGATTCTGGACGAACTCATGGCAGCAACTCCCAAGCATAAAAAACCTCATCCAAGGAATACCGGATCAAGAAATAAATCAATTGGATAAGTTAAATAAATTCTGGAGACTTAGCAATGACTCATATCACAAAGAATGGAAAGAGATACGCCACATTTTACCAGACAGCCCGGCAGCAATTCAGATCTCTCTATCCGAAGAACTGAAAAAAAGGAAAATTCTCAAAGAAACAGGTAAAGACAAGCTGCGGTGGGGATACGAAGAGAAGGGCACATTTACAACCAAGGAGGCTTACAAAATAAGTCTAAAAGATCGACTCATGAAGGATACAATATGGGAAAGAATCTGGAAGCTGCAAATATGGCCAAAAATATCAACATTCCTCTGGCTCCTAGCGCACAACAGGATTCTCACCTGGGATAATTTGAGAAAAAGAAAATTTGCAGGCCCTTCAATCTGCCTTAACTGTAAAATGAATGAGGAATCAGCTGCACATCTCATGCCACTCTGCCTTTTTGGAAGGCGACTCTGGGAAAAAGTTATGTTTCGATGTCGCAGAGAAGGGAGAGTTTTGGGGGACATAAATAACACGCTCCGCAATTGGCCCCAAAAGCCATATCAAAGCGAGATTCTCAACATGTTATGGCAAATTTCTCCCGGTATTCTGACGTGGAATATATGGAAAGAGCGCAATAGGCGGATATTTAAAGATCAAGCACAGCAGATGGAGCAAGTATGGAAAATCATCCATAGCAATATACAAGAAACCCTGTCTACTAAATGTTGGACCCAAGAGGACTTCCCATCCTTGCCACAGGAACAGGAAATATGGAATAACTGGCAAATTAAAATTCAAAGTTCTCATTCTTCTCAAGTTAACTCACCCACTCATTAAGCCTCCCCATCAAGTTGGTCTCCTCCACCCTTAAACTCGTTTCTACTCAACTTTGATGGAGCTTCGAAAGGGAACCCGGGGAATACAAGTTATGGTGGCGCTATAAGAAATAGTCAGGGCATCCCTCTCAAGGTTTTCTATGGCTCAATTGGCTGGAACACTAATAATGCAGCAGAACTGGAAGGACTATGGAGAGGACTTACAATTGCACAAGCTCAAAGATACACTCCTCTTATAGTGGAAGGGGATTCACAAATTATCATAAATATGGTCTCGAAAATCCAACAGGGCAAGGATGTTCAGAAGGTGAGTAGTAGCTGGAGATTGGCTACAAGGCTAGAGCTACTCCAACAATGGCTAAGAAGTAATAAAGCCATATCCTTCAAACACATCAGGAGAGAAGGGAACAAATTGGCTGATTTCTTAGCCAATTTAGGAGTGGATAGGGGTAAGGAATTCTTCGAAGGATCATTGTAGGGAACAGCTTCGGAGACAGAAATATCCACATTCTAGGATATCCTCACCAGAGATATGCAAACAAGGGAAGAAGTTCACCCGGATGCGGGTGTCCGAACAACATTAAATGGTCGTTAATAGCCAGCCACGCGGAGAGGACAACGGGTAGCTGATAAGGTCCGAGGTAACAGGTTTAAATGCCGTCAACAATGAAAGGCATTCATTGTCATTTAACTCCTCTTCCATCCCAAGGTAAGAGCTGCGGAGATAATAGGATGGAGCAGTGCATTGCAGGAACATTCTCCCTCGTTCAGAGCCAGTTGCAGGATGAGAGTGTCAGGTTAGGTTCTACACAGAAGGAGGACGGAGGCCATGGTAAGCACAAGCCTCTCTATGCAATTGCGCACAAACTTGTTTATGTTTATGTTATGTGTATCCCTCTGAAGGTAGTAGCGGAAATTGGAAGGGAAATCCGCTCAAGGGAGGAGAGGCTCTGTGGCATTAACAGGTACCAGGTTAAGGAACGGCTTTGTGGAATTTTAAATATTGGGGCGGATTGGGACTCCTTCCAGACGATAACCAGTCCCCAGACCACTTCAGAGTCTCCACAGCCCTTTCGCTTTCTCGCAACTGTTAAGAAATTCCTCATGGCGCCTCGTTTAAGGGCCACTCCTCGGCGTGGGCGTCACCATGGACAGCGAGGTGGTGTTGGTGGGAGAGGCCGTCAAAGCCCTCGCCGAATTTCACCTCTAGCCTGTGCTTCGCCACCTTCCAACAGATCCGAAGAATCAGAACAATCCATCTGTAATACAGTCCAATCTGCCCAGTTCCATTACTGTCGTCGCACAAACAAGCCCTTCATTTCGACTCTGGTAATGGTCATCTTCTCTGAAGAAGATGAGGAAGAGGACAGTATGAAGGACTCTTCAGCGGAACAGTCGCCTTCTCATCCGAATATCTCCTCGCCAAGCAGGTGGATTGAGGACAGTTCCTACGCTCCGTCCTCGCAAAGCAAAATTGAGGAGGAGAGCACTGGCACTCACACAGAGGAGCAGGCCGAGGTGTTTCAGGAAATTGTTAGCATGCAGGGAAAGAATAGTTTGGACCTGGCTCCAGATCAAGCAAAGAATTCTCCGGAGAAGGCAGAAGCAAGGCAGACCTCCCCCCAGAAACAAAGCCAGGACAAGGAGCCGGATTTCCCCTTTAGCACTCTGTTGTATCCGAAGCTGTCGTCGGGCATGAAGCTGGAAGACATCCCGCCAGGAATGGAGATTACCTGGGAGCCACTGGATGAGGACATCGGGCAAGGGTCTGTAAACATCAAGTAGTATGCTCTGTTCAGTATGTTTAGTCTTCTTGCTCTATTTTGTTTCCTTGCCATCTTGCATGATTTTGCTGTCTCGGCTTTACCTGTTCGGTCTTCTTGGCGCGGAATTTGGCGTTTGTATTACAATCTGGCTAATAGCAGCTCGTCTTCAAACTTTCCTACCTCTCCATGCTTATGTTTAGTATCGAGGAAAATCTTCTGTCATGTAATATTTTTCTTATGTTTACTGGAACAGTCAATTTTGTAATATTTTTGAAAGAGAGTTGCACAGTCATGAGTGGCACTCTCATTAGCAGAACAGTTAAATTTTGTTATATTTTTTAAAGAGAGTTGCACAGTCATCAGCGGCACTATCAGAGGTTCAAACCTCTTGTATATATTTTTACATCTTTTTTAATATAAATTAGCTTAGTCTTTGCCCAAAAAAATTAAAATAAAATAAAAAGTAATCACTATGCTTTTTAATTGGATATGGTAAAATATTAGTAAAATATGTTCCATAGCCATCATAGGGAAGGATTATCCCCACAGTCTAATGAGGCCACAATTTCCCAAGGAAACAATGGAAATTATAGCATGTTTTTTAGAAAATTCGACATAATTGTTTTGAAATGAGGATTTCAACTGTTAAGTTGATTTTGGGTAAGCCGAGGGAATTTATGGTGTTGAATCCATTTCCACCATAAAAGAACTATTCGAACTATAATACCCCTATGTTTCTATGTCATATTTTATTTTGTTTTAGATTGAAATTTTTTAGATGTGATGGTTAGGAAACCGTGATTATTTTGATTTAAAATGAACAATAAAGCATGATGATGTAATAAGTGAATTTTATTAATGAAAAGGAAATGTGGAAATTTCTTGGGAAATAAACACTTGAGTTAAGAGATTCTTGCAGAGATCTGGAAATCATTATTGGTGGATAAGATCAAGACAATCTCCCATTAAATAACTCCTAAAATTTCCCTGCAGGTTTAATCTAACGGGAGAGAAAATCTATTAAATGACTCAGTTCTAGAAAAACATTGAGTAAGGGTGAAAAAGAACTGTGGCAAAGAAAAGCAGGATTTAAAGAAAAAGGAGGAAACACCTTTTTCGGAAAATAAAATAAAATAAAATAAAGAAAGCATAGGATAATGGGTTGGCACACTAAGGAAAAATATTCTAGGGAAGTAATCTATAAAATACATTACCTAGAATCACAAGAAGTTATTGATTCTCTGGAAATAATATCTCAACTTGGGGGAAACTGGAGGACTCAATTCAAGGTTGGGAGGAAAGTGGATTTGCAAAGTGTAGTTCCAGTTTATAAATACAATTAGAAAATTCTAGAAAATTATTGAATGTTGGTTGTATGAAAATAATTATGAGCGTGTTGCCTATTTTGTATTCGTAAGGGTAGGATTAATAGTATTCATCATATTTTCTAGTAGATCTATATTTTTTAATGTCATATTGGTTATTGGAATGATTGTGCATGGAAAAATGGAAGTGGTTGTGTAATTAAGTGGAATTTCATGCAGATAGAAAATGAATTAGTGCATTATAAATATATGGAAAATTTACTTGTTTATGAGTGCATAGTCGAGCATGTTTTAATCTAATGAAATTTGAGTAGATAAAATAGCGTAAGAGATTAAATTTTACTGTTACCGGAAGCTCATATCTTAGTTTGTTGGTATGGAGAACAAAATTTAATTCTAATGGTTACTGAATATCTATGTGCGCATAAGTTAAAATGGCGTATAGTTCAATATACATAATTTTCTCTTTGATGGAGTAGGATACGATAAGAAAAGGGAGGGATCTTTCATTTTCATAAACAATGAGTCCTTAACTAGGATCACCAAATGAGGTAGTTAAATTACCACTTGATACTTAGGGTATTTATGGAGGTATTTCCCCATGCATGATTGATAGATTTAATGTCTAGAGTCGCCAAAAGCAAGTCAAAACAAAACCTCACAAACAAATATACTGTGGAAAATTTGATTTCCAATTTCTAGTTTTTGAGTGACCATAAGCTCTGCAATTTTGGGGAATTATTGAATCTGTACATTCTGAAGGTTAGTTCTAGAATCATCATTTCGAATGCTCGCTAGAGAAAAATAAAGTTATTCAATTACTAGTATTGGTATACTCAACCAAAACACACTAATAATATATAGTAAGAGGGATTTGAAAAAGAAAATATCTTATCATAAAAAATATTATAACCTGGAATAAATTTGACGAGAAAGGAAAATGTAATAGTGGTGACAAAGTTATAAGTTCATTAAGGTAGATATTAGTGACTTGAAAGAGGAACGTGTTTCCCTCAAGTATCTCACAGATATTTTAGGAAAGAAAATTTCCAGGATTGACATTAGGGTTTATTCAACGAAGAGAAATTATTTCACTACCAACATTGGCACCAGTATCAAACAAAGTTATAGATGGGCAAAACATAGATTCGAAACAAAGAGACACTCTGCGCAGAAAAATTGTGGAACAAAAGAAAAACAAACATTGATACAGAAACTACGTAGACTTCTACGTAGACAGAGAATTTCCATACCATATACAAATAAAAAAACCTCAACTAATTATAAAAGACTAGGGACAAGACTATAAACATTCAATATTCAACATAGATAAATGAGTCTATCAGACTTACTATTCATTACCTGTGTACATCTACAAGAAGAAAAGGGTATATTTCACAATAGTAGTAGTAAAAACCCTTTCCAGGTTGAATTCAAAATCTACAAGAATTTCATTCAAAAGCCACTACTATAACCATTATCTAAACAAAACGGGAACATAGAAGAAAACTTTGCAGTCACATAATAAGATTTATGTAGGAATAAATAATTCATAACATCTAAAAATAACGAAATACGTATATTGATATAACCATTGTAAGGAAAGGAAATATGTGAATACATATCGTGGAAGGAAATAAGTCGACTAAGTCTTTCTCGTGGGAAGACTTGAGTCAAGTTTAGTTAGAAGTGCAAATGCCTCTTAAATAGACACACACATTTCATAAATTAAACCAACCTCAATATCAACAAATGGTTCCAGTTCCTAAGCCTTTGGTTAGCCTAAAAGGAACACCAAAATAAGGGGGGAAACCAGTAATGAACCCTAGCAAGGAAGGATTACACCAAATAGGAAAATGAACCCCATTATCTCTTATGCATGAACCACTCCTTCAAGAATAAAATACTATACGAAAAAAATGACCAAGGCACGATTAAGAGCGATTAGCCAATGGAAGAAAACATTTCTATCCATTATTTAAACTTTAAATGGAAAAACCTCTGAACATACTTACAGGTGTTGGAGTTACCTGCAATAGTGGAACCCAGAATTAGTGCAATCCCTATTGAACAAATAGACTAACATAATGGAGTAGAAATTTGTTAAAAAACCTCTAAATCGATATGGATTACTTGTTGAAAGGAAATTTTCTATTGATAACACATTCATTTCCCTGGAAAGTGCATCATAGAGAGGAAATATAAATATTCAATTATAACTTCTCTATAATGCCAAAAGATACCATAAAGTATACAAGAAATTAAATGAATAATCTTAATAATAAAAAAACCAGAGTACCGATGCCATGTCGAACCAACATAAGGAAAACACGCTCTAGGAGGATCACCCATTTTCTACATAGTGAAACAGGGTTAGAAATATCAAAACTCGAGAAGATAACAAATTATAATTGGTGTCCCTGAAAAGAAAAAGAAATCTCTATAGACCAATATAGAAATCCTTCCAAGCATAGAAACGACAGGTAAGGGACCTATTGAGATAGAACCGAGAAAAGGGGTCAAGATAATCTTAGCGGAATGGTAATCGAGAGGAAGAAATCCAATTGGTTCCCTACCTGGCATAGAGAAGGAAGAAACCCTAGTGAGTATCTCAACGCAGAAAAAACCAGAAATTATAAAGAATTTGAAACTAGATATAGTGAAACAATTTACCTACATCAATGAAAGCTGGAAGCGCAGATGACTTGGTGGATTCCACAACAATGTGAAGGGAAACGGGTTGTTAGTGTTCCTTTTCCTACCACCATGGTGTTACAAGAGCTGAAAATTGTAGAGGTAGAGATGGAAACTTCTCCAATGTAGCAGATTACCCACCTTATCGCTAGAATAAAAGAAGAGGATTCATATATATCATCAGATTGAATATGAACCAAATATGACCATAGATGAGTGGAGGGTACAGCACACCATGTGAAATTCACATGGGCCTGGCATATGTGGCATAAAACCATTTGGGTGCAAGGGCCAACGTCAAATATACAAACGTTCTAGTAGTTAACCACGTACAGGAAATAAATTTTTTTGAGCGCTAAAAATGAAAAGAGGGTTCGCATATAAATATGGTCATACAATAATAACATGATAGTGAAATCTTCTTTTAAAAAACTTAGCACAAATAAGAACTTGCTCTCTCATAAATCACAATTGGAATACCAAGGTGGAAAGAACATCAAGCACCCAAACAAATAAAATAATTTGTATTAATGTTCATGCATCATTATGTATGCCAAGGTCATAGGTCTTAACACTAGAAAATGGGACCTTTCCCTAATTATAGTAAAGAAAATGGCATGACCTGTGGACCTTACCTCGTCCTAACCCTATACTTTGGATATCGCACAGTAACTAATATGACCAAAATTTATCAATACCATTGTTATATATAACTAATCAAAGTAGGATATAAGGTATTGTAAACTAAGAAAGTGATTTATTGTGCCGGGAAATAGAAATCAACAAGGGAAGAAATGGTAGGTTTTGAGAAAAAAATATAAGTGAAATGGAAATCTTGTTTATATAAGAATACTATTAAAAAAAAATACCTGAGTAGAGGACTACTACAAATGGTATCAGAGCCTCAATTTGAACACTGGGCTTGGAAGGGACCATCATAATAAATTTAATTAAGGGTAAAAGTGTAAACATGAAATAATGATAACTAGTTATGTTATTTAAAAGGTACGTGATTGAAGCAGGCCAGAACTGAATGGCAGAGAATTACCCACCAGCCATTACAATTAGTGAAGAAATATACATTGAGTTAGGGAATGGAAGTACCACACAAACCTCTCAATTTATGGATGTTATCAAAAAACTGCAATAACTCCTGCTTAAATCTAGTGAAGAGAAGGAAAAAATGATTACGGAGCTGAAGGAAAATTCTAGTCACAAATCAATTGAACATGAGGTGCCAAAAGGAAACAATGTTGAGATGGAATCAGTGAAGTTTGAAATTGGAGGTGGTTTTGATAGGACTTACTCAAAACTGTAGAAGAGAAAAAGGAGAATGGAACTGCAAGGGGAATTTTTAAAGATAAAACCCACTACTTTTGATGGGGAAAGGAGGAGGATCCAGAGACTTGGCTTCTCAACATGACGAAGTATTTTCAAGTCTATGAATATGATAGTAATCTAAATCCTAGATTTTCCATTTAGCATTGCAAGGTAGAGCTGCTCTCTACTGGGAAGAGGCCAAAAGTGTGCATACTGTGGAGGAAAAAATGGTTTCATCGAAGGAATTCTAGAAACAATTTAGAGCTTTATATTTGAATGAAAGACACTATGATGATCATGCTAGGGGATTTTATGAGTTAAGGTTAGGGAAGTTACTAATGGACGAATTTGTGAAACAGTTTACCAATTTTCTGCGATATGTCCCTTATATTAAAGATGAGAAAGCCAATGTACAATGATTATTTAAATGTTTACCAGACCCTTACAAAGAAATAATTTAGTTCGATAATATGAAGATAATGAATGAGGCAGTAAGAAAAGTAACATTGTGCTACCAAGAGTTCAAGAATAGAGGTGGCAGTTTTAAAAATTGGCAAAGTAAAGACAGAAATAAGGTTGTAATGAGTACAAAAATACATAAACCATCTTATCATAAGAATTTTGGAAAGGGACATCAGTGAAAGAAATACAGCAAGGGAAATTTCAATAAGCCAGCAGAATCTTACATTGGGTCAAAACCCATGGAACTGAACAACAAAAAGAGAAGTGGGGTCAAGGAAAGAAAATTGATGAAGTCTTAGGGTTGTGGCAAACCACACTTATTAAGGGATTTCCCACATAATTGGTGATCTATTCAGAATACTCAAGTGGTCCATGAAGTAGAAACTGTGAATGATGTTACTAGAAATATTCCCAAGATAAGTGTTGCACTAGAGCATAGATAGGTCGAGCATAAATCTACCATGATTAGGATTTAAGTTACCATTTTAAACCAATCTATTTCTATTTTAATTGATCTAGGGGCTATACTAAGTTACATTAGTCCTCAAATTGTGGGAAAATGCAAATTAAAATCTTAAAAATTCAAGAATCCATGGTTGGTACAGTTAGTAACTAGTACCAAAAGAACGGTAACAAGTCAAATAAGAGGGTGTCTCATAAACTTAAATGGTTATTCCACAGAAGCAAATTTAAAAATTCTTCCTTTAGGATCCTACGATGTGTTAATAGGCATGGATTGGTTGGAGAAGAAAGGAGTGATTATAAATTATTTAGAGAAAATAGTAAGTTGTATGAGTCAAGATGGGAAAATTCAGATGATTAAAGGTATACCAAAGAAAATATCAGTTAGACAAATATCAACCTTGCAATTGAAAAGGTGTGTAAGGAAAGTATGTCAGTTATACATGGTGAAAGTGGAAAACAATAAACAATAAACAAAAAAGGAATATTTAGAGACTCTGCCTGTCATCAACGAATTCCAAGATGTTTTCCCAAAGGAAATCCTAGGTTTAACTCCCCCCAAAGACAGATTCTCCATCAATCTAGTACCAGGTGCCACCCTAGTGTCTATAGCTCCTTATCAAATGAGTACACCAGAATTAATAGAACTGAAGAAGCAATTACATGAACTATTAGATAAGCGTTAACATTTGTCAAGAAAAAATAGGGCACATTTGGAATGTACATTGATTATCACCAATTAAATAAGTTAATCATAAAAAATAAATACCCTTTGCCCTGTTTTGATGAAATGTTTGATCAAGTGAAGAGATAAAATATATTTTGAAAGATTGACTTAAGGACCAAATATCATTAGCTATGGAAAACAAGACAACTTTTAGAACTAGATATGGTCACAACCAGTTCATAGTTCTACCTTTTAGTCTCGCTAATGCACCAACAACTTTTATGTGTTTAATGAACATTGTACTTCATGAGTACCTTGATAAATTTGTACTAGTGTTTATAGATGATATCTTAGTGTATTCCAAGAATTAAGAAGAGCACAAAGAACATCATTTCAAAAGAGGGACTGTCTATTTATCTTGAGAAAGTTAGGGCTATATTAAATTGGCCAATACCTAAATATGTGTGAGCTATCAACACCTTATCGGAATCACCAGATATTATTGAAGATTTATAGAAGGTTTCTCTAAACTGGCTTATCATATCACCTCTTTACAAAAAAGGGAATAAATTTTGAGTGGACATCCAAATGTCAGGAAATATTTGAAAAACTAAAACAATTACTGATAGAAGATCCTATACTAAAAATTTCAGATCCAAACAAGGAATTTATTGATTACAATAATGCTTGTTTGGAACGCCTTGGGGGAATTTTAATGCAGGAGAATGTTGTAGAAGCCTATGAGTCTAGGAAACTCAGACCACACGAAAGGAATTATGATGTCTATTATTTAGAGTTGCATGCATTAATACATGCCTTAAATATGTGGAGAAACTACTTGTTAGAAAAAAAAATTACTCTGGTAACAGATCATATCGGCTTGAAATACTTTTTCAGCCAATCGGATTTAAATTCTAGATAGGCAAGATGGTTCGCTTTCTTTAGTGAGTTTCAATTTTATATAAACACATAAAAGGAAAGGAAAATAAAATAGTAGATGCCTTAAGTAGGCATGCACATGCTTCAATGGGAATATTTGTTAGAAGTGTTGGGATAGGGTCCCTAGGGTCAGTTTTGGGGTTAGTTTAACACAATTTAGTAAAAGTTTTGTAAAGAATGTAAAGTCTTTGGGAAATGTGGATGCAGAGCGCGCAGCTAGATAGAAGTCAAAGGGGTTTTAGCCCCTTGTTTGGGTAAATAATAGGTTGTTGGAAATAATACTGAGAGGGGGGGTGAATCAGTATTATCAAATCTTTTCCAGTAAACACTTGCAGATCTGACTAATGAAACTTGCATATACCTTCCAGATTTTAATGTAAT
>APFE031029458.1:0-19959 GCA_000404065.3 Pinus taeda
AGGACAACGAGATCTACACTCTAGTCCTAGTTCGAAATGATTCTGATCACTTTTATTTTCTAGCTTTCATCAGCCCTCTTTGTCATGTGTATGTCCCTTGAGCCACTTGGATGGAATGAAAAAACATCCTCATTGAGGCACATGGCAGAGCTATGCAAGGTCATTATGCAGGAAAAGAAACAATGCAGAAGATTCTGCATGCTGGGTTGTGGTGGCCTACCTTGCATAAGGATTCAAAAGCGTATTGTAGGGCCTGTGACGCATGCCAAAGGACTGGAAAAACCTTGCACAAGGATGAGCTACCACTGAATTTGTAGATATCATTACACCCCTTTGAGAAGTGGGCGATTGACTTTGTGGGACCAATTCAGCCTCCAGGAAAGAAGATGGGTGCGTGGTACATCATCACCATGACTAAGTACTTAACTAAATGGGCAGAGGCGCAGCCTGTGAAGGACTAGAAAAATTCATATTTGAGTACGTGCTAACAAGGATTGGTTATCCAAAAAATTTAATGAGCTATCGCAATATGTATTTTCTTAATGAGACGATTAGCACGATGACGGAGGAATTTCAGGTTTACCATCAAAAGAGAATGCCATATCATCTGCAGGATAATGGGATGGTGGAAGCGTTTAATAAAATATTTGAGAGTGCACTAACAAAGGTTTGAAATTATCAAAGAAAAGACTAGGATGTGTGTGTGCCCGCGGTGCTATGGGATTGTAGAATGACTTGCAAGAAGTTGACTGGACAAACGTCGTTCAGACTAGTTTACGGCGTAGAATTTGTGATGTCGATGGAGTACATTGTACCTAGTCTATGCATAGTGGCATTCATAGGAATGATGGATCATGGAGCCCTAGAGGAGAGGCTCACATAGCTAATAGAGCTTGAAGAAGATAAATTTCTAGTTGGATTCCATCAACAATTTCAAAAGGAGCGTGAAAAGGCATGGCACGATTGGCACATCAAACTGTGCACCTTTAAGGTAAATGATTTAGTTATATTATATGACAGTAAGTTTCAAAAATTTCTAGGAAATTTTCAAATGCATTGGTTGGGGCCCTATGTCATCAAGGAGATCACCGATGGTGGAGCAGTTCAGTTGGTAAAGTTGAATGGAGAGCCATTCCTAGGAAGGGTGAATGGCAGCGGATTGAAGCCATACACCAACAATCCATCTAGATGGCTACATGATGGAAGCATAGTCTTAGCGCTCCAGGTAGCTGAAAGGAGGTGCAAGACTATAAACTACACTGCCTAGGTTGTGGAGTTGCACGATTGGGTAACGACACGGAACAAAGGAATGTCACAGTGTCAGTAGAAATGCGCGGGAAGTTGTGCTATCAAAGAAGGGACCGTGTAGGGAAGCTGGAAATTGAATGTTATGGCCATTGTTCATGACTTGGCAGTGGGAAAATGACTAAATGGAGAGGGTGCGGCATTTAAGTTGGAATTTAAGGGAAAGATCTTTGAAAATCTACCATCAATCCATCATTTATGAACGAATTGTGGGGGGAATGATCAGATTTTAATTCAAAAATGCTTATAAGTTGTAGATGGTTGCCCAGCGAAAACACTTGGAATTTTGA
The DNA here is from genome assembly GCA_000404065.3 of Pinus taeda. Lineage (NCBI taxonomy): Eukaryota > Viridiplantae > Streptophyta > Pinopsida > Pinales > Pinaceae > Pinus > Pinus taeda. The sequence continues at coordinate 1,596 of APFE031029458.1, forward strand.
AAATTGAGGTGATGAGCTATCATGCATGTAAGAACTATGAGTACTTTGAAGCTTTGATAGCGAGTTCAACGTTTGAGAAGTTTCCAAAGGAAACGCAGGAGTTGTTGTCTAGTATCATGTCGGTGCTCACAAGAACCATGAGTGATGGAGAAGCAATAGCAGCTAAGGAAGTTGCCTTGGAGATAGCAAGTGTTGAAGTACCTTCAGAGGTACCTAACTCGCCGAGGTCACCGAAGCCGAGGCCTATGCCAACCAAAGATGGTCCGAAAAGGAAGAAAGATAAGTAAAAGGAAGCACCGCTGGCGCGAGCATCACCCAGAAAAAACCCGCAAAAGGAAAATCCCACTGCATAAGAGAAGGGCAAGGTAGTTGACCTGGAACCTGAAGAACACAGTGAAGAAACCAATATGGGTGGGGACGAAATTAAGATGGGAGCCAAGGAAGTTGACGTTGAAGGGTATGACACTATCTTTAAACTACCCAAACACATTCCCCTATGCCGAAGCAAGGAAAAGGTCCCCAAGGACATTGATGAGAGCAAGGTCACGCTGCATACACCGTTGCTGTCAAACAAGATCACATTTCACAGACCGCGCCTGCGTGCATCCCCCTTTTAAAACTATAGGATTTATATTTGGCCGATATGAAGCGTTGTCCCCACTTACCGACTGATAAGTTCATGCGACGTGTCTTCTATAAGGACACTCGTGTGACCATGCTGGAGCCAAGGAAATGGATAAAAGGGGTGGACAAGGCAGGACTGGTAAACATGTTATGGGTGTTGCATTACAACCACGTGCCCATAACCATGATAGCGATCAAACAGCTGCTATGCTTGGTGCACGATGGGTGCCTATGGTTGGAAGAACTAATACCTATCACTGACATGTTGATCCATAGGATCACTCGACTGCCGCATTCAGGACTAAATCCATCCATGGAATTTGGCAAGAAGACAGGTGAGCATGACCTCACTGAGTAAATGAAGGACAAATTTCAGCTCGTCAAGAAGCCACGTGGCTACTCCATTTCTAGTATAACTGAACTTGCAGTCAAAGTAGCCACCCAGATCCTGGTAGGAAAAATTATGAGAAAGTGTTGCAGAGATGAAGTGTCGGCACCAGTTGTATCATTAGCAACCCAGTGCATGGAGGGTGTACAATTCAACTGGGCGTGCTACCTCTGCACTGAGTTCCTCACGAACTGTAGAGAGGCACAGGACCATAGTAAAACCGTTCACTATGCATGGAAGCTTCTATCCATAGTACTGGTTGCATGCAAGTTACCGAAGGATAGTCAGTTTCCTCCAGTCATGTAGGATTTACTGGAAGAAGTGAAGTTCGCTTCGCTCTGGGCCACCAAGGACCCCCAAAAGGTCAAGGAGAGTAAGATATTTTGGATCTTAATGGAGATGATTATCAACATGGCCATCAACTGCAAACTGCGGTTGTCACCGACTGTCTTTGACCAGTTGGTAGAGTATGTGGAGTTCAAAGCGGACTTGCACTGTGTCTCCATGTGCGCGCGAAAGGAACCTAAGAAAAAGTAGTATGACCTTACATACCTTGCCATAGGCAATGCGAACATGGTTGTCCTTGACCGTTGGCCAATAGAGTGGCGCGCAGCCTTAGACTTGATATCTGGGTCTAGTAAGTCTGCAGTGAAGCGTAAGAAGGACGAAGCAAACTAAATATGGAACAGTTGGCCGAGAATAGGAAGAAAGAGGCTGAGGATAAAGCCAAAGTGAAGCGTGATGCCAAAAAGCAGACAAAAGGGCAGGAAGAAAAGGAGGAGCGCGACTCCTATAGGAATAAAAAATCTCCTTCCATGGAGACAGAAGAGGAAGAGCAATGATTAGACCATGGAGGAGCAGACCCAGAGACTACTCCATTCCAAGTCAAGTGCAATGGGGAGCAGGAGAAATTAGTTCCACGGAAGAAGTCCAAGGCTAGCAAAACGTCCCTTGACCCAATCACCTTGACAAAGGGTGATTTAAACGACATAGGTAATGTGGTGAGGGATGTGACCATGGAACCGCTGCAGCAATTCAAGTAGCAGTAACAACAGGCCTTGGGTGCCATTCAAAAGGGTTTGCGCGAGCTGCAAATTCAGGCATCACATGTACAAACTAGTGTGGGGCGAAGCAGTGTGACGTCAAATAGTTTGGTGCCTAGAACGTTGGAGGCAATAGAAATGGTGTGCACGCTGGATCCTTGGGCCATAGTGTTGCCGAATGGAGCATTGACTACAGAAAAAGAAGATGACAGGGCTAGTGTCAATTCCCTCAAGAGAGTTGGGTTAAATTTGGTCATGCATCCAAGTGAAGCCCTTCACACCTTAAAATGTGGTGTGATTGTGGAACTTCGGGCTCACAAATAGCACCCTGAATGATATCAGTGAGCAGAAGGTGAACAATGCTCAATTGGCTTCCTAGAAGAATTTTTCCATTGATCTTCTTAAGGCCACCATGGAAAAGAATGAGCACATGACCAAGGTGGTGGCTTATGCATGTAGGACTGTACTAGAGCTAGATATTTCTGAAGATGCGCCAGTGGAAGTGAGAATCCATAAGCTCGTTGCTGGAGTGCGTGAAGTGAGAATAGAGTTGGCTAAGGTTCAGTTTGAGCTGAACCTTAAAACTACAGAGCTCGAGTTGAGGGCCCAACCTTCGACTCCACCAGAGGTTAAAGAACAATTTGTGACCATTGTTAAAGATGCAATAGTAGCTATCGTTGTCGTCTTGAAGGAGTGTACTACATTCTTTGAGAAGTCGTTTGAAGTAGTCACCAACCTACAGGAGGATCCCACTGTGTAGAGGTTGGAGACAAAGGTGCAGGAGCTGTAGTAGATATATGATGAGGATAAAGCGACAGTGTGCACTATCGCCATTACACAAAGGTTAGCGAAGCTGCAGGAAGAAAAGGCACTGAAAGAACATGTGGATGCAGCTTAGCACAAGGAGATAGTACGCCTTAGCTAGACGAGGCCTATGTACTCACTGCCTCCAATGAAGGGGAATTAGCTAGTTTGTAGGTGACACAACAGAAAATATAGCCAGACAACAGAGACCTAGTGACAAAGCAGTTGGTTGAGCAGGTGAAGCAGGCAACAACACAGTGCATCGCCAAAGTCGCAGTGGTACAAGTGGAGCTAGGAGGTCTTTGTGACAAGATATCTATGCCAACAGAGTGACTCGAGGGCGAGTCACTAGATTTGTGTTGGGGGCCTGTTGGTAACGAGTCCCTTGGGGTCAATTTTGGAGTTGAAAGTCCAAGTTTTGGGGCTAAAGGCCTAAGTTTTGTGTAAATAATGTAAAGTATCCGCATTTTGTGGCCGTGGAGCATGAATATGTAAGCAGTCAAAAATTTTTGCCCTTACTTTAGATAGATGGTGTCGACTTGATGAGATTCGCCCTTGGTCCAAAAACCATGGGATTGTATAAAAAGGGAGTCTTAGAAGATTCTAAGGCAATTCATAAGTTTTGGTAGAGTTTTGAGTAAGTTTATGGGTCTATGGGAGCTAAGAGCGAAGAGTCTTAGCACAGGTAGAGGCTCTGTAGTTGAGTGCATAGAGGCCTAGGGTAGAAGTCTGCAGCTGAGTGTGCAAACCCCTATAGCTATGTGCGCAAGGTAGTCAGAGTCTTTACTGGAAATCTAGATTATCAATAAAGAGATGTATTATGGAAATATCTGTGTATGCATTATTTTACTTAAGTTATGAATGTTTCAATTATGTTATGTTGGATATTGCGGTTATGAATTAATGTTATATTGATGTGTGAATCTATGTATTTTACTTTGTCATATGAACAAAAGTAAGAATATATTTTTACACGGAGATAATTGTAATGCATATTAAATTTAACCAATACTTAAGTGACTCTAAGTAATTACAGAGGCGTGTAAGTGCCTGATCTATATTTGGGGTCCAGGAAGGATGATCAGAGACTTTTGCGGAGGCTTCAAGCACGAACAAGAGAAATACTTTGATAAGACCTAAAGGGCTTATTAGTCTACACGAAGGATGGATTAGGGCATATAACCGACATCACAACCATCTCAGGGTGTGGAAACTTGGTTCCTGCATCCCCCATACTTCTCCGGGTGAGACTTCAGTCCGCACTCTACGGATTGATGTTGAAAGGGATAGTAGTGTAGGTATTTTCTTCGTTGCTTAACACTGAACCTAGGTCATGGCCCATCCATCCAACACTACTGAGAGCCTAGAATCATATCATTATTAGGAACTACGTAAGGACATAAAAGGGTGAGTGATCTCATGATATAGTTCAACCTTTGATGATGGTCATTAAGACACAATAGAGGTACAACACACTCAACGATGGTGGGATTTGGAGTGGAAATATGGTGGAAATTTTATGAGAAGAAATCCAATAATTGACTCAGTATAAGGGTAGTCTTTCACTAGATTACCCAAGATATGGCCCTTGGCCTGACTCAAAACTTAATGTGCTAAGCTCCACCATCTCCAAATCTAAGAGAATAGAGGCATCTGGAGACATATACTCCCAAGGCTTATCAATTGAGGCTATGAATTCTAGGATGGCCTCTTTTCAAATCATCTCAATATTGAGGTAGTCATGTGAAATAGGTGAATTGGATGCCTATGTGGGTAGAGTAGCATGATCATATTAAATATTTTGATGGAGTTTCTAATTAACATCAATATGTTCTTGTGAAGTTCATGCATAAGCTAAAGCAATAGAAATGGTTAACGTTACCAGTACATAAATATAATGTACCTACCTCCTCTCCTTTTCCTATTATCAGACTCGTCTAGTGACCTTCCATGAATTTCTTGTAAATGTGACTATACAACCTTCACTTCCAAATTTCCTTGTTGAAATTAGATTTCTTCTTAAATTAATAATGTTTCTTACCTCTTTCGACAACCATTGGTTTCTATTCTATAATTTTATCCATACCTAACCCTTTCCAAAAAAATTGCGTGGTCCATCATCACCCAAATAAACCTATCCAAAATCACCATGAACATAATCTTGAAAATATTTCTGATGGGGTGTGGCATGGAATGAAGCCCTTGAGCCTATCACCCAAGAATCAACCATGTTATATGCTAAAAGGATTAAATCATCTTGTAACACATCACTTTCTACAGTTTCTTTGTTATTGTTTTCATGTTGTCCATATCCTTATTTGTTTCTCTTTTGGAGATCAATAGTATATCCTCTTGTGTCTTTTATTCCCACAATGCCAACATTCCAACCTCCCTCTAGATTTAAATATGCCCTTATTGGAATTCCCAGAATTCACTAGGCTCTTACCTCTCATTCTTTGTTTTCCCATGTTCTATATAGTCAAAGCATCACCTGACATCTTGTGTGTTCTTTTTGCCGCATTTCCTCAGTAAGTATAATACCAACAACATCATCAAAATTTAAAGCATTTGAAGCAAAGACAAAATTTCTTACATCCATGAATAGGAAATTCCATCTTTATAGAAATGAGCACAAAATCAAAAGAGACCCTTCATCATCAACGTTTAATCATACAGAACTTAATTGATTGGTGACCATGTTAAATTCATTTAAATGATTTGCAATAGACCCACCTCATGAGATATTCATATTAATTAAATGCTTCATAAGAAATACCTTTTTGGGAGTCAATAGTTTTTCATACAATCTAGCCAATGTCATCATCAAATCCTCCATTGTATTTTCTTTCAAAATATTGAAATCCATTGATATTTTTAGGAATGGTTGTATTGTTCTAAGCACCTTTCTATTAATAATATCCCATTCTTCAACTTTCATACTCACTGGATTCCTTGATATTCCACCCAATGGTAAAAAAATATTTTTCTAATATAGATAATCTTTCATTTACATCTTCCATATCTGATATCTTTGGCCATTAAACCTCTCAACCCTAAAAGCTTCTTTTGCGCTCCCATTCAAACCAAGAACCCTCCTTTCCTGTGAGTTTTATTAGCTAAATAAACCTTTGGCTCTAATACCAATTGTTAGGGATAAAATCATAGAACAATAAATAAAAATGATTGTGCAAATAAAACATAGAATGAATCAATACAAAGGAGACACCAATATATGTGGTTTACCCAATTTGGGCTACATCCATGGAGAAATACCCAATCCTTCCTTTTAATTTGTCTAGCAAAATGAAGGGATTACAACCTAGAGCACATTTGTTGCAACCACCTCTTCTCTCACACAATGCTCTCACAAAAATACATAGCTGCAATCAAATTCCCTTATAAAATAGTGTTATCTTCTAGGAAAAAACTCTAACATAACATCTACTATCAAATCTGTGATCTAATGATGAAGGGTCCATATTAACTATGAAATTACAAAACAAGGAAATTTTCCCAAAAATTTCTCATTAGGGTCATTGCCCCTAAACCTGTACCAAGATAGCTCCAAATAATTTTCGTTGGCCCCTAGATTCCCTTGAGGAACTAGTAGTGGGAAAAGACCCCCTACACCCCATGTTAGGAACTAGGGTCCAAACAAAGTTGAAAAACAAGTACTCTAAATCAAGAAGATAATTAGGCTCCACAACCAATAAGTAATATCCATTTATATCCACTCATAAAGTTTACCATTCAATAATTGTTTCATGAGTTTAAATCCCATGAGCTTCACATCATACTTGCTAGGAATACATATAGAGACAAGGGTTCAAACAACCAAAATTGGCATGACTTCCTATGAAGATAATCCATATTACAAAATTATGAGTGCCTACATTGAATAGGACCACAAAACGTGTGCCTCCTTAGCAGCTCTAATACCATTGTTAAAACACATATGAAAATGGAAGGGATCGATGGATACGTGTGTGATACATTTCTCGTTCATATGGTACACATAAATATATCTTTATAGCCCTTGGTTTCATTTTTCAAGAGCTATCTTAGGCTCCTCACAATTGTTCAAGTTCATTTGTGGCTTTTTTACTTCTTCTCAAGTGAATAGGACAAATTTTACATAATCCCTAAGGATTAGGTTTCCAACACTTTATAGAGTAAAAATGTTTTTTCAAATGTTGCTTTTCATTTCTTTTTCTTTTTTGTTTAAAATGTATGAATAACTTTTTTAAATGTTGTTTTTCATTTATTTATTTATTTACTTTGTTTAAAATACATGGATAATTTTTTTAAATATTGTTTCTTTCATTTTTTCTCTCTTTTTTTTAATGCCTATGTTTTTAAATAAAGCCTTTTGTTGTTTTTTTTTCCAAGGTAAAAGAAAAAACTAAAAATTTGTCATTTTCAAAATTATTTAAAAAATGTTATAAATCATTTTTTTTATTAAAAGTTTGTATTTTCATATAATTATATTATTAATTAATTAAGGGTATCATGGCATTTCCAACGCAACACAAAATATTGTTTTTAATACCTTTTCGGTTAAAAAAAAAAATTCCCAACAAATTGCACTTTTTTACAGACAAATATTTGAAATTGAGAAAAATGTATATATTTGTTAAAAAATATAAAATTAGAGAAAATAATAAAAACAAAGAGGAAAAAAAATAAATCCCCAATCCACCTCATTCTAAAAACCATTTCTTATAAAACAAACCCAAAATAAATAAATAAAGGAAAAAAACAAAAACATGAAAATAAAACATCATGTTAGGAGGTATCTCCCACCTCTATAATTGTCCTCCATGCATCCTTCAACAACCACCCCAGTAGTTTATCCTATGGATGGATGACTTAGGAGAAGGAAGGAGTGGAAAACCCACTACTCCTATGGCAAGACATTACTCTTATGAAGTGACAGCTTGGTGGAAGGGTAGGGTTAGTAAACCCGTCACTCCTATGGAGTGATGCCTTGATTGAAGTGGTGGGATAAAAAATACAGCACTCCCTATGGAGTGATGGCTTAGGGAAATCGTAGGAACATAGGAAGAGAGGGGAGTGGACGGATTGGAGGGGGAAGGGTGGTTGGGTTAGGTGGGAGGATTGATGTTTTTTCATTTTTTCATCTTTATGTTGGCTTATATTTTATTTTTAAAGTGAAGTGAGAGAGGTTATGGGCACAAGGAGGGAGGGGAGTGGAGGGGATATGAGAGGAAATAGGGTGGGAATGAGTGAGTCTTTTTCCAATTTTTCTACTAAAATTTATTTTATTTTTAAAGTGGGGTGAGACAGGATTAGCGGAAAATTGGGGTTTTATGCTATTTTTTTATTTTCTTCTTATAAAGTAGCCTTAAAATATTGGACATTTAAAGGTTTATTTTATGGTTTTGTTTGCAATACTATTACTTTTTCATTTCATGGTTACAAAAATGTTGCAATTTTAAGTCAAGAAAAAGAAAGGAGCTATTGTAGCACCATTTTTTGATTTGAGGGTTGATTTTACAATTATGTTACAAGATAATAGTTGTTAAGGCTATAATTCAAAAAAAGTTGCAACTATGAACTAGAAAGAAAAAGTTTGTGATTGACTTAACACCACTTTTCCATTTGTAGATTCAATTTAATGTTTTTTCTATAGTGGTACTAGTTGTTTGAGCCATGGTTTTAAACATGTTGTAATATTGACCCTAGAAAGATAAGATGTGTTATTGGTAGCACCATTTTTCGACTTGGTAGTTTATTTTAAGGTTGTTTTTAGCAACAATATGGGTCTTAAAGGCCATGGTAAAAAAATTTGTAATTTTAACCTTAGAAAAAATGTGCTACTTGTAGCACCACTTTTAGATTTAGGGGGTTGGTTTTGGTGTTTTTTTATGAAAATATGGGTTTCTATGGCTAGAGTTATTGTTTTGAGGTCATAATTCTTGTTAAGTAGGTATTCACATTAGGGTATCCATGTGAGGCACCCAAATAGCTAGATGATCATGATGTAGCTAAAATTCCATGGAGAAAGCTGGCAGAGATAGGTCTAATTGTGCCAAGCCCTAATTAGGCACTAGTTTATGCTTGTGGTGGGGATTTAAGTAGGATTTTTAAGAGAGGCATAATATTTTGGTAAAGGGGTCTTCTCACCCTTCACGTATTTGTTATTGAATACCCCTTCATTGTACTTTTTTCATCTTAATGAATTTACGAGAATTAAGGACCCTTTAGATATAGTAGGGTAGAATTCTTGTAGGTTGAACTTTATTGTTTATGAAGTAGAGAGTTTTGAGCAAAACATTTGAGTAGAAGTTCAGAGAAAAACTAGGTTGCTTGGCTTTTGGATAAAAGGTATCTTCTTTCATAGCTAAAGGAGCTCGAGTGGATAAAAGTTCCATTTCTATCAAAAGTCATGAACGGACTTGATCCCTTATGCGTAGTGACTTCAATAAATGCATTTGGGTTCTGACATAGTCATATCTTCTGCTGAAAATACTGGCACAAATCCGTCTATCTCTATTCCCAACATGTCACAAGCCTGATAAGTACTAGTTACATGGTTTTTTCACGTCGTTGGTCAAGTTTCCCCTATTGGAATCAATAATTACAAGGTTGTTTCACCCCCATATTTCTCAAAAATAGAGGGGAACCGAATGTCCTTTGGATATTGATTCGACTATACAATGGATGTAATCACAACCATCATATGGATCATCATTATTACTAATGATAGTGAAATTTATCTCTAACCCACCCAAATATTCATTAATGAAATGGATCCCAAGCAAAGTTATCCAAGTCCAAATATGAGGTGAGTTAGTAAGGAAATGGCTACCAAGCAACCCAATCCAAACCAACTATTCTATCTATTAATTAAATGAATCCCAAGAAACCCAAATATAAAGTAATTAATTTTGTTCCAAACAACCGAAACCAAAGCCAAACAACAAAACAAATATGAAGTTAATGCATCCATCCCATGCAAACAAAACCAACCGCAATAGCATGTAATTCAATGCATCCTAAGCAAACTTTTTGCATGATTACAATCATGTACATAAATGTTTAAAATGGGTATTCATTGACAAAATCAAAGGCTTTTTTCCAAAAAAAAAAATTTGAAATCCTTGAATAGAAATACTATTCAGGATTAGCTAAGGCTACTTTAAATCATAGTAAGTAATCATAATCCATGGAAAATCTATGCATTAATTCATGTTTAGCTTCCTAGTGAAAAAGGTGACCATGTGTCTTGTAATGGCTTTACGCTCTAGTTCTTAAGGTTGCCTTAAGGTAGTCTATAATTGTTCACTATAGTACAGTCTAAAATCTATAATTAACTCTTATAGAGGCCTATAAGTCAAAAATGTTCGGAAAAGGGTGTTAACTCTTAATTTCACATTATAACACTATTGTAAATATGTATGAACTTCATGTAGAAGTATTTTATGGTATACTAGACCTATTATTTTCAAGGTTGTATCCAAAGCAGATGCTTTTATTCGTAATAGTTTAAATATTCTACTTTTTGAACCTTTTCCATGCCTATTTTCCCATCCGATTTTGCCTAAAACCTAGGAAAGAAATTAGAAAAATGACCAAAATTTGCAAATATTAGTTGTTGAGATTGCATATTCAAGATTCAATAGTGGTTTGTCAGGGCATTGAATATATTTATGTATTCAAAGATGCAATTTTAAGAATGAAAAACTACAATTTCACTAAAAATTTCATAATCAGTTTCCAATGATGGTTGCTAAAAATAAAACAAAAATAAAAAATAAAAAAATGTATAGAATTGTCCCTTTTATTCTTGTGATTTTGAATAAGAATCATATTAAATTGTAAAAGTTTAGGAGAAATTGAACATTAAACTTATGGCAAATGACCCATATATCCTTGGTTATGATTGTATTAATAGTGTGATAGGGACATATTCATGCACATAGAGATTGAAACAGATTCTCTTGCAAAAAAATTCTTTATGCATGTAAACTATTTGAAATAATGCATAAACTAAAATATAGTTAACATAGAAAGCGAAAAAAATGAGAAATATTTAATATATATTCATTGAATATTAAGTATGTATCCAGTTCTTTAATTACATATAGATATAATTTATAATTAAATAATGATTTATGAATTTTAAAAGTTGTTTTGAATATTATTGTTTTACTTTAAAATGATATTAGTATACAATTGTTACTGCTAAATATTTTTTATATTATAAATTTATAATTAAATATATTATATTGAAAATGAAATTAACTCAAACAGATTACAGAAAAACACAAATAAAAACCAAACACAAAATATTAGCGGAAAAAAGGCTTCAGCCTCATGGCTACCTCATGTATTCTCTCTCATTATTATTAAAATAATTGAATATAGTGTTACAAATAAATAGATGAGAGACAGTGTCTCAAGATAGTGCATGCTATCTTAGACACCTTTGGTTGAGATAATTTCTCCTTTGGTTGAGATAATTTCTCACCAGACACACACCAATATAGGAGTTATCTAAACTAACTCCTATCTTAGAGGAACAACCCAAGAGTTAGGCACAAATTCCTAACTTGGAACATTTAATTTATTTATTTATTTTTGGATTTATTAATGTTTTATGAGAGAGGCTAACGTATTATTTAATTTTTCCTTTAGTAAGCATGTTTTTCAGATTAATCACATCAGTATTATTTGGTCGATATTTCGAACCATCTAATATGGTTCTTTTTTTTTAATATACAAATTTATAAGTGATTCTTCTTATGAATAGAGTCCATAGTTTACCCTTGTAAATAGATTAAAAGTGAATTTTCCTTATGCAAGGAGTCAATAGCTTAAAAGATGAGTTTATGTAATACCCATAAGAACGTATATGTATTTACGCCTCATGCATTCTTTTATAGGCGAAAGCCCACCAACCTTCGTCATCTATCGAAGGCCACTCACAAGTAACCACTTGCCACCGCTTACAACTAGCCACATGTCTTTTAAATTGGCCAACCTTTCACTACCAACTATCGATTGTGGTAGGCCCTCATCTCCTAGGGAATGGAATCGTTGGAAAGTGTGGGGCATCTTGCCGATAATTATTTCTTTGTTCTTGTCCCTGGTCTTGGCTTCCATAAACAGTGCTTGAATTTCGGAGGAATCGAAATAGTCAAAGGCATCGAAATATTCAATTCCCAAATAAACAGTGGACAACTTCTAGCATATATGCTTACTCTTTGAATCACAATCAACAACTCTAATGATCAAACTCTTCAATATTCTAACTTTGGCTCTCTATTTATGAGTGGATGGATCCTTCTCACTCTATGTAGAAATCCACCTCTATAGAAAGATGTGCCTTTATATTTATGGACATAACATTTTTTAACAAATAAGATTTAATCATTTCTTTAATGACAAATTGATTTATGTTCATGAAAACCAAATAAATCCATCGATCACCAAATTTGATGCAATATCCAGAATGTTTCCCATGCCAAATTAATTCAATCTTAAGAGTCAAGACCAATTTCTTCAATGTCATTCCATTTATAATTAATGGCTTCCCCAAAATCCATTCACTGATTAAACAATTTAAATAAAAAGAAAGAAAAATGACAACGAAAAGTCACAATCTCATCTCCGTTTGATATGCGCCAGCAAAATTCCATGGCAAACCTATCACTGAAGACTATGACAAATTATCTTCAGTCCTTTATCTTGGAGCAAGGGGAACCCTTTATGAAGATAAATGTATCTTCCTTTACATAGCATTGATTAGAATCCCAATCGCTCTCATCTTCTGTCTTGAATACTAGACGAAGAACTTCAACATTTTTTTATTGCCAAGGGTAGTTTTCCTTCCAGCTTTCATGCAACCACCATTGCCACGTGATGATGTGATTGGTTGGAAGTTTCACTTGTGTAGTTTATCCATGGTTATAGAAATAGATGGTTGATGTGTCATGTGAGGATGGAGAGTGTGCATCCATGCAGAGATGTAGAGTTAGGGGAAGGATAGTGTTGAGAAATCAATATGCTAATGAATTAGGGTTGATTTCTCTTCCATGATATTTATTATGAGTGTTTGGTGGCTTCTTATTAAAATTGTATTCTTCTTTCACCAAGAAATTACCAAAAATGAATAAAAGATAAAGATGTTGGTAATGTTGGAATTGACATCAAATGATCATTCCAAGGATGCTTGATGTCATTAATCTGATTGTTGTTGATTGTGTTAAGGCATATTGTTGTTGATTGTGTTAAGGTTTATTTATGTTGATTTCTAGACTGCCATTGTTGCAAGATTGATTGAAGTGAAAAGGTTGATAAGTGATGTGAAGTGCAACGGTTGATCATTGTTAACTATGTTGATCATTATTGAAGGTTGATCATTGTTAAATATGTTGATTTTTTATCTTGATGTATGGCATACAATTGAAATAAAAAATGGCACATGTTATCTTGAGACATAAGTTGGAAAATGTATGCTTTCATTAAACATGAATCCTCGAAGGCATTAACATGTGGCTGGTACAAATATAAGAAATGTAGCTAATACAAATATGAAAAGTTTTCAAGATTTGTCTTTTGCAATCATTGTTGTTGGCCTATATTATTTCAGCTTTATTTTATATTACAAAATTCTGAATTTCAGAATTGGAAATGAAGAGGAAAATTGTGAATAGCCTTAGAATACAAAGAGAAACTCCTCATTTCATATACCTACATAGAATACAAATAGTCAATAAGCTATTCTTCTAAAATATGCATTGTTGAATGAGAATGTGAACATTTGGAGTCGAGAAGCTTGTATGAGAGTGTTCATTAGCATCATTCTAGTAAGGTTAACATAATTAAAGAGGATAAGTAGAAAAGATAAGCAGTAGATAAGAGGGCAGAAATTAATATCATGTAACCAAAAAACTTGATATTATATTTTGATTGGGAGATTGCAGTATCCTTTCAAGTTATATCTTGATAAACCCCAAATTGTAGCCTGTTGAGGTAGGAGCTTCTTGTGGGTTGTAGCATGTAGAAAAACTTGTGGGAGTTGGAGCTTCCTTGAGGTAGTATCCTCCTGTAGGTAGGAGCCTATAGAAAATTTGATGTAATAGGGGAGTATAATCTTTCCTTCACATCACTTTTAGCCAAAAAATTATGGTTTTCTCTCTTATGGGTTTCAACTTATATCTAGTGTCTTCATGTGTTTCTTGTTGAATGTTTTGTGAATTCTCTTGAATTCTAAATGAGTATATATAAAAATGTCTCTCTCTGGTAACTGAAAAAGAAACCATTAATAACTAAACATATACATAAGTCATTAGCTGCATAAGAAGATAATATAGGACAAGGATATTAAGTTGAGATAAATAACTGGATAGATATAATTATTGATTCACCCCCCTCTCAGTAATTTCCAAGAATATATCAATTGGTATTAGAGTTGTTTCCTTCAACATTAGTCTAACAACGAGAAGGAGGTCCTAAATCATTGGAATGGCTAGTCAGGAAGGATGCTCAAAAAACAAAGCCCCTTGTTCACTGGCACAGACTATGCATTCTGGAAAGTGAGACTGAAGACATATTTAATGTCTCTTGGAGTAGAAGTCTTGGTCATTGTGTTGGTGGATATGAAGAAACAAAGACAATGAGTAGTGACAAAGATGACAAAATGAAATCTATAGCCAATGAAAAATCTATGAATGCGTTTCTTAGTGGATTAAGTGAATCATAATTTATTAAGGTAATGGATTGTAAAATAGCTAAGGATATATGGAATAAACGGAGAAATATCCATGAAGGAGATACCAAAGTAAATATGGCCAAATTACAGGTATACAGAATGTAGTTTGAGGCATTAACAATGAATGAAGATGAATATATTGCTAAGTTTTTTTCTAAGAGTATATGAAGTTGCTAATGTTATGATGGGTCTACAAGAAACAATCAAAGAGAGTGTAATAGTCCAGAAAATACTAAGGTCATTACCTTCAAATTGTAATCCCAGGGTTTCAGTTATAGAAGAGATAGCCAAATTTGAAACTCTAAATAGGGATCAACTACTTGTTTCCTTGACAACATACGAGATGAAAATTTCAAAATGAAAGTTAGCTACTAGAGATGCATCCTATAAGGTGGACAAGCCTACAAAAGACAAGGAATGTTCATGCTCATACTATGATGAAGAAGAGGCGAAATTTGTCAAAAGATTGAAGAAAGGTACAGGTAAGTACAAAGGAAAACTCCCATTTAAGTGTTTCAATTATGGAAGAGTGGGGCATTATGCCTCAAAATTTCCTTATAAGAAAGAATAAAACTAGTCTAGAGGGAAAGAAAACAACAAGTCTAATAAAATCAGAAAGAGAAAAAGTTTAAAAAGAAAAGCTTTTATGCTCAAGAAGATAGAAATGTAGTTGAAAGCTCTAATGAATTCTCTAGTTAAGATGGAACTATTGAATTCATGTTGATGGCCTTAGAAGATCTGGAATAAGAATGCAAGGAATATGAAGAAGAAGAAGAAGAAGAAGAAGGTAAGGTAGACCTTGAGGGGTATTTGATCAATTCCCTCGAGGAAATAGATAGAGTTAAACAGATGAATAAGAAGAAGAAATATCTTTTGTTAAAATATGTAAAATAAGAACCAAATTCAGAAGAATATATTAAGTTGAAGGTTGTACTTGAAGAAGAAAATAAGGTGGAAGATATTCTACTGCAATAAATAAATAAGAAAATTCAGGAGTGTGAAATATTGGAAGAAGAGGTGGTAACCCTGAAGAAAAAGATGGAGAAGGAACAGGTTGATTTGAACATGAATATTCAACACATAAAAGATCTGAAAAATTGGATATGATATTAAATTCCCAGAGGTCTCCACTTATGAAGGTTGGTGTTATGTGGAATTTACGATTATAGACAAAGGTGAATTCCTTAGACCTAGTGGATTGGTCTAGAACAACATAATATAAAGAATATATAATTTTCCTTACAAAAGTTAGACATTGGGAAAGAGGCCTACATCAAATCTATAGCAAGCTTCTCGTTCCTCCTCACTTATAAGCTCCAATTGTAGCTCCAGGTGCTATAATTAGAACCTGCACACATGACTGAAACAAACAAAGGATCTACGATAACCAAGTAGTATAATCTAACATCTCTATTCAATGAATCAACAAGGCATTGAAATACATGAGTGTAAACATAATACTACACATATAGGAGAAAAATATACTCTTTTGTATTAAGAGAAATAGGAGAGATTTTACAGCCATAAATAGTAGTTGATCTTGTAGAAGTCTCCCTAAGTTGACTTGCCCTTTCTTGCCACAAATCACACCTCAATATAAACCCTAATGCATGAAGATGATCACTCTTTTAGGTTCAATGAAATAGCATAAAGGCACAATCGATCTGCAAAAACCTTGGTACTATGCATGACAGTAAAATTATAGGAGAAGGATGGTAGTTTAGGATTTACCATTATGGGCTTCATATCCACATATGGTTGGAGGATGAGCTCAAGGGATAATAGGTGAAGTCTCTGTAGGTTTTAACCCTCTATAGAAATTACCTGCATACGAATTCTAAAACACAGAAAAATAAACAATGTGAGAGCATAACACATATACACAGAGATTTTCCCACTGGATCCCAAAACCGGGACTACCATCTTGATTTTTCATTATGTTCCTTTCAATGTTATAATACATATTTATACGTGCCAAAGTATCCAATACCATGGACCGAAAACCATCACGTCCAATACCATGGACCGAAAACCATCACATCCAATACCATGGACTGAAAAACCATCATGTCCAAAAAACATGTGCAAAAATCATGCACAAAACCATAGGTGGGTCTGCCCAACCTAACATAGGGTCCAAAATCAAAATTTTCCGGGGTGCTACCCCGAACCCAATAAAGTGGGGTCACGGGTACCCCTAAAACCCCCTATTAGCCATGTGGAAAGAATATAACACAACCCAATAGTCTCCAACGTAGGATCAAATAGGATTCAAGCTCTTATCCATGGTAGATAGTTAAAACAAACCTTGGAAGCTTCTAGAAGAGGAAGCTTCAAAATATTTTTTAATTTTCCCGAATTTCTAGAATTAGTGCACTCGTAGAAAGGAGAAACTAGTGTTGAGTAGTGCTAGTCCAGAAGGGAGAAACTCGTGCTGAAGGCAGCTTGCTAAAGGGACACAGTACATTGGGGATAAAAGAAATAAATTTGAGCAATTAATCTTGGAAACTCAGACTTTTTGGAGAGGTTGTGCTTAGGGATTTGTGAGGGGATAATGACAACATGTTCACAGATGTTGATTGGTCTGGTTTTAGGCCTATTGACCAGATGTGACAAAATGGCCTATAACAGTTGGGTTAGGCTATGAAGGACAATAAAGTGAAATTAAGACAGGGGACAAAAAGACAATTACTTTTTTAAAAGTTGTCAAGGGAGACAATGGCAATCCACATCTATCTAAGAAAATGAAGTTAGGCATGTTGAAAATAGCAACAAGAAATGTTAAAAATAGAATCCAAAAATTCCAATTTAATTTGTCCTTGAATTAAATTGTGAATTAAAATCGTAATTCTTTTTCCATAGCAACTTGTAATAGTTAAATAAGCTAAGTTGACTTGGTTAACTTAGGAATTTCGAGTTGGAATTCTTTCTGAAGTCATGTATATGTTGTCCCTAAGTTTTAGGGATCCAATATGAGTTTAAATTGAGTTGGAAATTAGATAACTCGGTTTACTGAGTTATGATCAGTTAAATTAGTTCTAACTATTTGTGGAACTAATGGAGGATTAGCAATCAGTTGGTGCATTAGTGCATACACAAGTGTTACTCCAGTTAACTGAAGATTCCCTCATCAGAAACTCGTGTATCATTTACTGAGTTGTAACTGTCATGCGTGAAATCATAGAAGGAACTAATTTTTGGTTGCGCAATTATGGATGAGGAATTTCCCTTTAAATATGGGTTAATTCTCTCAAGAATTGTGCAAAGAATTAGTAGCTTGGAGGCTTGCAAATTCAGCTAAGTATTGGCCAAAGGAAGTCATCAAGCAGAGGAAAGGAAATACTTGTGCAAGTTAAGCTCAAGATTGAGTAGAGCATATTGTATTCATCCAAATTATATACCAAGGGTGCAAGGAATCAGGGCTTGGAGAGAAAAAAAGAGGCTAGAGTGTTATCGGGAAATCTAGTGTCTATGCAGAGCTGCTAGTCCCACTAAGATAGGTAGCTATATTAGAAACAAACAGATTAAAGTTACTTTCATTTTCCTTTACGAGAAGTAGATAGGAGAGGAGCAAAGAATACCAACCTTAGTCTTTCACTTGGTTCTCTGCTTGTTCCTTCTCCCCTTTGACAAATCTTTGTCGCTCCTCCCTTTACCACTCTGCTTCAAAGAGTACCTATAAAGTCAAAGCAACATAATACCTTCAAAGTGCAGAGATCTACAATCATAAACAATATAGGACTAGATATATATTGACCACACAAA
>APFE031029465.1:2928-55729 GCA_000404065.3 Pinus taeda
TAACAATAGAGGGATTTTATGGGGCATAGTAATAACAATATGGGGACAATAGGGGCACAACAATATTAATAAGGGGTAAAACTACAATAGTAATGGGGTAATCACTAGTGTTATAGGGACCCAACAACGTTCCAAAGGTTAAAGGTAGTATAATTAAGCTTACATAAGATGTTGATGATTTATTGATTAGAGGGGATTAGCTAAATAGACAATTCATTAATCCATTCTCTTAATAGATGATCACTCCAGGAGCTTACAAGAATAGATTGAGACATAATTATTCCTACCTAGATATCTCTATAAGTCATAAGCATATGAAGAAAAACATAATGATTGATAACTGAAAAAACTTGCAGGATAACACAAGCTATGTAAAACCAAATTCAAAATCCTCTTCTTTGTATTAAGGTTCCAGAAAGACTGAGTACATCAAGTGTCTTAAAAAAATTTCCTTCAAAGGTGGCTTCTAGGTTCAAAGTAGAATGAATAGTCACAACTTAACAAGTAATGAAGAATGAAACTTGAACTCGAACCCATAACAACTTGAGAAGAGAGTTATTTATACAATAACGAAACAAAGGAAATATCATAAAACTAATTAAGATTTATTCTAGGAAAGGAAAGATCTTCATACAAGAAGATAGGGGCAGCTATTGAAATTCTTCTTGTTGTCCCCTCTTATTCAGGTTGTGTTGGCTTTGTTGTTTGATATTTTGCCCCTATAAGCTACTTGATTATTTGTATCCTTTACGCTAGTTGATTTTTTCATTTGATCTTTCATCTGATTCTCTTTTAATCTCTTTGAATATCATTTGACCCTACTGATTAACCTTTACTGTGTTCCTTTTCCCTTTACTGTGCATTTTAGGCTTTTTGACTGTGTTTTTCAACAGTAAATCCTTTTAGATTTTTCTTCAAACTATATGTAGGTTTTTTCTTTGTAAGCCTGGAACAGGGGTTTTTACCTACAAAACATAGAAATTGTTAAGAAAACATAGGTGATAGAGGAGGTCTTCAATGGATTTATTGAGATTGAAAGGATATTGGAAGGAGTCCAAAGCATATCGGAAGGTAAAACAATGGCTTTTTGGTCATAGATGCTTATGGAGGGTTTACTGTAAAAATAGGTGAAACAAAGGAAAAATGGTGATTTTGCATGTAAACAGCAAAACAATTTCCTTTTTGAAATACGGTGCAAAGTGAATAATGTTAATATTGTCATTATGTAGGAGGTGGTTTTGGTTTTCATCATACCATTTTATGGGGCGCGGGTGGTTTTGGGAGGGGTCACCCGGAATGATAAGAGCCTAACACATAGAAAATGGGATCAGTGGAATACTGCTTTTCAGGCAGGTAATGCTCGTACAAAGAGCCAACTCGAAATCACTGAGAGTCATGGATTTGAATGGATTTGATCGAACGGTGGTGGAGCAAAAGAGCAGCGCAGGAAGGAAAAGGAAATAGCAATGGAGGGGCCCAACAGTTAATCATGGTGTAATGGGCTTTAGTATGGTTAAAAACCGAGATTACTAGTGTTTTATGTTTAAACCATAAAAACATTTTAACAAAGAAATCCTTTGCAAGACAGATATGGTGGACTTGAAATAATATGAATGCAGGCGGATAAATGGTGTCGGTTCTGAGCTCCCATCACATATCGAAATCAAAATTTACCAAAGGAAAGGTCCATCACAAATAAATGCAATAGGGGCTAGACAAAACATGGAATAAAACATGGTTAATACTGCATTGGGTCTAGGTTTCCATTGCAATTGAAGATCACAATGGCAAAGGGTTATTGCTTCAGTTGGGACTTGGGATGAGGAACGGATGCAATATGGCAATGAATTTTGATATATATTGTGTCAGGTCTGGGCCCATCGCAATCGCATATCGTAAGGTGGGGAGGGTGAATTCATGTTGAAAGGCTTGCGATCCACCGATGCAATGTTTTATTACATATATATTTTTATAATAAAACTAAGGTTTTCGGGTTATTTAATAAAGGGATTTAATAATATACGGGAAAAGGGACTTTTTAGGTGTTTATACTATAAATTACAGTTAATATGAAATATGAGAAGAAAGGGGAAATAGACTAAGTTATTTGCCTTCACAAATATATATATATATATATATATATATATAATATTATATATATATATATAATATCAATACTTAGGCTAAACAACTTTTTGTGGTTTTTTAGGGTAAAAGGGGATTTAGCATGGGTTTTTCAATTTTCCTACACAAAAAAGATTTTGACCTTAGGAAAAGGGGTTTTTTATGGAAAATGAATGAATATGAACTATATGAAGGTGGGAAGGGGAAATTAGTAAATATAGGGATGAATGAGGATGAGGGAAGTTAATTAATTGATCTTGTAGACCTTCATTTGCTTTGTGTAATTGCCTCAGGGACATAGAAACATATGGTAAACCATGATAGATCTACATTTTGTCCAATCAATCATCAAAATTTTGTAACCTTTCTTCTACTTACCCTTTGCTTATCCTATCATTTGTTCTTCACTTAATGGGTGCATTTAAGCTAGCAAACCCTTTTCTTTTCTTTTTTATTTTACAAAAGCAAACTATCTAATTCTAAACTTATAACATCAAAGGGCTCAGATTAAACTGATGAGCACCTTATTATTCTCTACCTAACTACTGATCTACCAAGATTAAACAATTTGGCCAGATCTTTATTCTCTAACTATAACATCAAATTTTAGAGCATGAAGCAATCAAGATTAAACTATTTGACTGTCATCGGTTGTGGCATTTATGACAAGCTGCACACAACCATTATTTTGCAAAAATAATAGTAGTGGCATTTAGACTTGCTCAATTTCAGAGTTTATTTGTTTTCTTTTCTTTCTAACCTAACATTTTGTTTTTGTTTTTATTTTTTAGGACATCTATCCTAACATTTTCTTTGATATGGACATCATCATTAAAAAAATTTCAAAAACATTCTTTTTAATATTGTTATGTCCATATCCTAACTTAACATTTTTTCAAAATATTTTTTATTTCTTGACTATTTCATTCTACCTTATCAAAACCAAAAAAATGCTACAACAAGCTCTTACAACCTTCATCCATTAGTTAATTCTGATGTAGTTACTTTCTCTAAGTTTTACAATCTCATGTGGCTTTGTGTTATTAATTTATCCTTTATGTGTCATTATAGTTACATTCACAATTTATATGAGATTGTTTATTGGTTCTACAAATCGCTACTTTCTTCTGCCTGGTTCATTTTTTGTAACCCTAAGGGCTTAGACTTTTTTCTTTTGTTTAATTTTCTTTGTGACAAAGTCCCCATTTCAACTTGTATAGAGATATTTATCCTTAGTTGTTGGAATGCCAAATTATGTTTTGTTATTTTTATTAGAATAAGACTTTATGTGGTAATATTTTCTGCAACATTCTACAATAGTGTATTTATTGATTTTATGTACAATTGGAGATTACAAATTCTATTTATAGTTAACCTTGAAGGTTTTGGTTCTTGCTTGAGGTATATAAATGTATATATTACAAAATAATTTATGGTTCAATTATATTATTTATTGTACCTCAATTTTAGTTTGGTGACATCAGATAAGTTATTTATTCATTAACCTCATATAAATTCAAATTTACCGACAAAAGATACTTGATTTATTTATAAAACTACAATATTATTGTATTAAATCTGGAAGTTCAATTCTGGATCTGTCATTTCTTTTCTAGATCAAATAATAAGGATTTTAGATTGTTTCTGGGTAACGGACAAATGTTTTTTTAGGCCTAGAACTAACCTAATACAATAACATTATACAACCACTACATAGTATCAAAATTTATATTCCATATAGGAAAACATTACATTGAAGAACAAAATTAAGTACATCTAGGAAAGAAACATAAACTATTTCAAAACATGTTTCACTTATCCACTTCCATGTAACTGTGTCTACCATGAAAATCACAGGGGAAAGGATTCTCCACGCAGCCAATGAGAGTCAGTACTCTATACCAACACTCCTTCAAAGACAACTTCGCAATCATAGCAGTTTCATGACAACCACCATAACAGGTCCCACCCTAGACATTCTGTAACTCTCACTAGGTCCAGTCTTAGGGTTTTAACATAGCACATAGGCTTTACCCTAGAATACAATTGGCCAAAGAGCTCAAGAATTTCCTACATGGTAGTGTCTTTACTCCCTCAATACTTTCCTTTCTAAGGACATGAGGCTTACAACTATATTCTCCTCCCTTCGATCCCTCTTAGCCATTACTGAAATCTTCTAGGTTTCCTTAACCTTTTTCCCTCTTATGCTCTTGTCCCCCTATTCCCTAACTAAGATGATTTATCTCTAGGGAGAGGAATCTTTGTCTTGTAACTATATGGTATGTGAAACTCTCATTTAACATCTTTCCCATCGTAACTTTCATGGTTGGCCATAATAGAATATTTAGTAATTAAATTAGAGAAATAGTATGTATGATTATTACCTATTCACACCAGGACTTTAACATGGCTCAGAGTCTACCAAGCAACTTTAGTAAATGTAAATTAAAATATTTATAATTCACTTGGGTTTACTACATCTTCCCCACCTAAAGTGAAGCATTATCCTCGGTGTTTGTTGTTAACCCTTAGAGCAGGCTAGGATATGCCTCACACATAAAGTTCTCACATTCCTATGTAGCCTCTTCTGGAATGAAGTTCCTACACTACACCTTAACCTGGGTGATAACTCACCTCTGTAGCATGACTTCTCTCTGGGCAAGAATATGCAAAGGCTTAACCAGAAAATCTCTATCCGAATTGACCTACATTCATGGTAATTGTAGCTGCTATTAGTTTTTCCTCAATTATTAATTAAGAAATACAAATTATTTCAATCTGATTGTTTACATGTACATGCTACTAATTAATAATTTTCTTAGGATCATACATGGACTTCTTTAATGAAGAAACACGAAACATGTTATGTATACATATATGACTAGGTAGAGCTAATTAATAGGCTATAGGTCCATTCTGAGAAAGTATTCGGAAAAGGCCATAGAATCAAGGAGAATTTTTGTCATAAAATTCCCATCTCAAGGTACTGTTTTTCAATTTAACCCTCACATACACATGATCTCCCACATAAAATTCTTTGTAGGTTCATTTCTTGTCTACATAATTTTTCTTCGAATATTGAATAGCCTTCATATTCATCTGTACTTTATTCAAAGTGTGTTCCGTGTATTTTAGTCTTTATGGTTGCTATATTAGTTTATCTTCAGGATTACTCTAATTAATAGGTTTCCTACACCATTTTCCTTACAACACTTCGAATGGGCTCATACTTAAGTAAGCATGATAGCTATTATTGTATGAAAATTCCACTAGGTGAAGATAGTATTCTCACTTGGTTGGCTATTGCAGAATGGACACCCTTAGCATATTCTACAACACTTGGTTTACTTCTTCAATTTTCCCATCCGTCTGTGGATGGTAGGGAATACTGAACTATACTTGAGAGCCTTATCTATTAAAGAGATATTTCCAAAAACAAATAGTAAAGTTCACATCTCTATAAGAGATTACTATTGTAGGTATACCATGTAACCAAAAAAATTATCCCACAAATATATCAACAATTTGAAGATTTTTGTAAGTTGGTTGTACATGAACAAAATTGATTGATTTACTTAATTTATCAACAAAAATTTGAACAGTTTTCTAAGTTGATTGTACATGAAGAATATGGGTTGATTTACTTAAATTATCGACGACAACCATTATGGAGTCATTTTTATTTTTTTATTTAGGTAAACTGGTGATAAAATCCAATGTGATGATTTCCCATTTCCATTCAGGAATGGGTAACAGGTTTAGTAAACCTGTTGGATGTTAATATTCAATTTTTTCCTCTTGATACTATAGAAATTTTGAAACGTATTCTTCTACTTCCCTCTTCATACTAGACCAAAAGTAACTCTTTATTAAAGTAGTAGTTAATTTTTGGTAACCAGGGTAAGCAACATGGCGACTTCTGTGATGTTCATGTAAGATCAGTTGTTTAATAGCTTGTTAGTTGGGAACATAAATTTTGTTCCTATAAATTAGCGTATGATCATTATTAACGTCACATCCTAATTTTTTTTAGTGTTATCTCTTTCTTTATTTTTTGCCATAAAAAATGATATTCTAGGTCTCTTTGGGCTACATCTTTAATAATTCATAAAGTCACATTTTATTTGACAAAATGAAATTTTATAAATACAATTAAACCTCCTACTACAGAATCTTCCACCCTATTTTATTTACCCTTCAAGTGCTTTATATCAAATTCAAATTTGCTCAGGAAGGAATTCCATCATGTTTGTCAATCATCAAGGGTGGGTCATTTGAAGAAAAGTCAAGCTACTATAACTAGCCATCAAAATAAATTTCTTTCCTACTAGGTAATGATGCCATACTTTTGAGGCATGGATCACTATTATTAACTCCAAACCATATGTTGAATAAATTCATTCATATTCTTTCAATTTTTGGGGTTCATAGGCCACCACCCAACCTTCCTGCATTAACACACCTCCTACCCCTTCCTTACCTGCATCTGCACAAACAACAAACACCCTCTTTGGATCTGTAGTCCTAAAAATGGGTGATGCATTCAGTAGATGACTTCGCTGATCAAAATAGTTATGGAATTTTGCTATCCAATTAAAAATTATCCCCTTCTTCTGTAAAGAAATGATGGGGTAAGATACGCTTGAAAACCCCTTTATAAAGTGGTGGTAATAACCCTCTAACCCCATAAAGGATCTAATATTTACTACATTTTTGGGAATAGGTCATTCCATAATGGTTTTAATCTTTTCGTGATCTACCACTATTCCCTCTTGAGTGATTACATGTCCCTAATATTTAATTTGATCCTTATAAAATTCATGTTTACTATACTTGGAATCTAGTTGATGTTCCCACGAGGCCTACAATACTATTTGAAAATGTCTTTTTTGTTCTTCCATATTCTTTGAGTAAACGAAGATATCATCAATAAAAATCAACATGAACTTGTCCATATAAGGAAGAAATATACTATTCATAAGGCACATAAATGTGGTCAGGGCATTAGTTAGACCAAAAGGTAAGACTATCAACTCATAATGCCCCTAATAAGCCTAAATGTATTTTTTCATATGTCCTCACCTCTAATTCGTATTTGATGGTACCCGAAGTGCAAGTAAATCTTGGAAAACACAATGGCACCCTTAACTCGATCGAATAGATCATCGATTCTAGGTAGTGGGTACTTTTTTTATAGTCAATTTTTTTAGATGCATGCAATAAATACAAAGCCTTAGGGTGTCATATTTCTTTTTCACAAAAGGTACATGGGCTCCCCATGGCAATATGCTTGGGCATATGTATTTCTTATCAAGCAACTCCTCTATTTAATCTTTAATTCAATTAATTCTAGTATATTCAAATGATAGGGTGCTTTAGGTACTAGGGTAACTCTCAAAATTGATTCAATTGTAAAATCAATATCTCATTTAGGTGGAAACCCAATGATATCTTTTGGAAAAGCATAAACAAGTTTCTGGAAAACTCCCATATTTTATAAGGTTGTTTTCATTTCCTTAGAGTTAGTGTATCCCACTTGGACAACATAAATATGACAACTCTTCCTAATGCTCTTGACCAACTATTAGGTTGTGATTGGTCTCTGTTTCAAAGCTCTTTTTATCCCCTAGATTTATTGTCTAGCACCCCCTTCATTAATGAAACTGATATTTTTACCTTTACAGTTTACAAGGGACCAATGTTTTTCTAGAAAATCCATACCAAATAAAACGTCATAAGAACTTAATGGAAAAATTTTTAAGTTTAATTTTATTGGTTGACTTTACAATTCAATCAAACAATTTTCCACTTTTCCTACCACTCTCCTTTTTCCCCAGTGGCTAAGTAAACCAACCATGAGTTCTTAAACTTGCTAGCTTACAGATGACACATTTCCACTACTTTAGGACTTATATAGCTCAATGTTGCTCCAGGATCTATTAAAATAGACACAACATGATTGGAAATATTAGCTTTAAATTCAATCATTTTGGGTTGATACTTAGCTTGATGATCCTCTAGTGGAACATTGATATTGGGTATACTTCTCACCACTTACACTATAGTAGAGGTCTCTTGAATGTTTTCTTCCTATTCTATTCTTCCATCATAAGGGAAATTTTTAATATAATGTGGTTCTTCATAACCCCAACACTGTAATTGTGGTTAATGTGGTTTGCTCAATCCATGTTTTCTTGACAATTTTGCTAGTTTAGATTCATTCTGAAGACAAGGTTTTTGTTGATTTTTCCCCAAAACATATTTTTCTAGTCCATGTGTGAATTATTAATATATGTAGTTTTTGTATTCTTAGAATTTTGAGGGTACTTCTACCCTTTCTTTCTTGAACACACTTTGTTATTATCTCCCTTATTCTTCATCTGTTGATAGAATATACGTGACTACGAACAACATCATCCATGGTCTTACGGTTATCAAAATCCAACCCTTCTTTCATACACACAGGCATACTACTTATAATTTGCTACACCCTAAATTTTCCTCTCATATATAAGGGACGTACCTCAATAAGGACCTACACTTTTCCACATAGTCATACATAGTTACATGACCCATTTTTAGGTCATGAAATTATTTAGCTTTTTCATCGTAGAATTACTCAGCCAAGCACTTATTTTTGAAATATTGCTAGAAGTTCTCCCATGTTATCCCTTGTTCATCAACTGCTTGGACATCTTTAAATTCTTCCCACCATAGGGTTACCTTTCCCTGGAGCTGGTAGGTTTCTAAATGAGCCTTCAGGTGGTTTTCATATTCATAAATTAGGAATTACTTATTAATTTTTACTAACCATGCTTCAGAAGCTTCCTCAAATTCACCGTAGAAAGTTGGTGGCTTAATTTTATGAAACTGTCATTGTAATTATACTTTCTATATTTTTTCCCCTTTTCCAGATTTTTCCCAAGAAACATTTCCATATTATTCCTCTTTCGTTTCCTTGCCACACTCCAATTGTTGTGTAAGGATTTTCTCAGGTATGTTGTCCTTTCTTTTTTTGTTTGATTATTCTTTGTTCCCCTTATCAGGAGTTGGGGCTGAATCTCTCTGATTTTATCCATGAGTTAAACTTTTAATTATGATTTCCTACTCTCGCATAAATCGTTCATTATCAACCCTTAAATTGGGAATTTATGTCCTCAACTACTGTGTCATTTCTAGCAACATTGTAGTTGTTTCTCGAGGTTCCTCCCTTAATTAGATCTAGATTTATGGGTTGGATCCTAAAAGGGTATTGAACCAGGTCTTGTAAGTGGTCTTAAAAGTGTTGTGGTTAGCGTACCACTTCCCCTTCTCATCTCCCTCTATGGAACAAAAGATATAGTTCATTGTTGCCTTGGTTTACCTAAAATAGACCACAATGTGACAACCATGGCTTTGACACCACTTGTAACATCTCCCTTCAATCAAAATAACTCCAATTTTTTCTTTTTTCTTTTTTTTACTTTTACTTTGTAAATATAAGAAATTCTTCACTATTGAGACAAAATAATGTTGATCACTAGTCATTTCTTTAAAAAAAATAATATTATATGTTCTTACCTAATTCCCAAGGGTTTTCCAAGTTATCAATATGCCATTTCACAATTAGTTGTATCAATGTGCTATATATAATAAAAATTCAGATGTCAGAATCATTACATTTAAGAAATCAATTGTTACATATATATATATATATAAATATATATATATATACAACTAGAACGTTTGGAGATTTTATCGTAAGGCTCACAATAACTAAACAATTAATATCAAACAATCCAAGTATATCATAAAATGAACTGATGAGTTGCAAGTTGAAAGAAAATATTATTTCCACATTGAACTTGAGTAACCTTTGAAATATATTCCCTCTATATATATGTATAATAATATATATATAATATATATATATATATATAGTAATAATATAATATATATATCTATACCATATATATATATATAATATATAAATATATATAGATATATAATATATATATATTAATATATAATAATCTATATATATATATTATATATATATATATATATATATATATATTATATATAGTGGAAAATTATTCAAAGGTTATCTTCAAGTTCAATGTGGAAATAATACTTTCTTTCAACTTGCACTCATCAGTCATTTTATGATATACTGGATTGTGATATTAATTGTTTAGTTATTGTGAGCCTTACGATAAAATCTCCAAACGTTCTAGTTGTATAACATCATGATTCTTAGTATTTTATCCATTCTTGGATATGATGTTAGACTTGAATCAACTCTTTATCACAGTGGACACTGTGGAAATAAAATTTTCTTTCAACTTGCACTCCTTCGTTATTTTATGATATACTGGATTGTGATATTAATTGTTGAGTTATTGTGAGCCTTACGATAAAATATCCAAACATTCTAGTTGTATAACATCATGATTCTTAGTATTTTCTCCATCCTTGGATATGATGTTAGACTTGAATCAGTGGTATATATATTTAAGGTTTGAGATATAACATGGAAATAGGATAAGGCCTTAATGAGGTAACTAAATCCCTCTCTTCAGGCATCGATCCATTTCATTTAGTCTTGAACTCATTGGGAGCTAACTCTACAACAAAATAACGTTTTTACCTTCAGGTTACCTTGTTTCCTGAAGATTGGATGTCGCTAGGTAACATCCAAGGACCTTGGTCTCATTTTAGTGTTGAGTTCCGAGTTTCTGGAAAATTTTCCCTTGGCTCCTTAGCATTCAATTTGATATAGGTTTGTTGCATGTCATTTATCTTAGGTTGCTTTAAGACATGGTTTCTCAGTCCTCTTATATTTCTTCCTTTTGAATGTTATGGCATAGGGAAGGAAGCCCTTCATTTTCTCAAGGAAATGGTGCTTCCAGGCCTGGAATATGACTGGTATATATATATATATCTATATATATATATATATATATATATATATATATATATATATATATATATATTATATATATATCTTATCTATCAAAAAATATATCTAAGTTTTACTCTCTATCTCAAAGATTATGGCCACCTACAAAAATTTATTCATTGGTCAATCTCTTATAACCATAATTTTCTCTTGTTTCTTTAGAGTTAATTTTTTTTTCCATAAGCTTCGCTAATTGACTTCCTACTTGGGATGTATAAGTTTGAATTACATATTTTCATTTGTACATGAATTATTGCTATGACTTCGACTTCGCTAGGGTTACGAGGATTTTGTTTAATACTCATTCTATTTTGTTTATTCTAGGTCACCTAAAGACCATGACCGAGCTTTAGTGTAGGGCTTATATGCCGAGATTTATGATGCCCTTCGAATTATGAATTTTGCTGCATAATATGTGTTATGTATATTGGATGTTAGTCATGTGGCCTTGAACCCTTGTTGGGGTGAGGATCATGTTGAAATTATTATAATTTTACTTCATATTGTTGAACAATTTTTTTGATTAATACTATTGTAATGCACAGGTCTAATATAATTACTCTATTTACTAGTTTCACCACTAGTTTGAAATTTTGTACTTGTGGTGTTCTGCCATTGGTTAATTATGATGTAGGGATTTTCCCTTAGTTTTACAATTGTATATGGTTTTTGGTTGTTAATTTCCCCTTAATGTGTTATCATAGTTGTAGTCACAATTGTTATGAGATTGTTTACTTCTTTTGTAACAGGCTCGGGTAAATTTTTTATTGAATAAAAGTTAATAAAGGAAAAATAATACAAAGGTCATGGAACACATATTCCGTGTTGAATGTTGGGAGAAATATCCTAGTGAGTATTCTTTTGGTTTATTATTGCTAAGGGGAAATTGGCAAAGGAAATGGAGAAGGCATTGAAAACGAAAAGAGGCATTAATTTACATTTTATTTATGAAAATAATGGAAAATAGGAGAAAAGGAAGGTGAAAGGTGAAAGGTTGTATGTGGGGGGGAAATGAAGGAAAAATAATGGAAATTGAAGAAAATAGAGGCCTCAGTAATAAAAATGCTTCTGAGGATCAGTTCACAACCTTTTGTGAGTTTGGTATTGGAGCTCTCTCTCTCTCTCTTATACTCTTACAGAGTTAGAGCATTCTTGGAGCACTCTAGCATTGGAGAAAGGAAGGAAAATGAAGGGAAGGAAAGCAAAGGGAAGCAAAAATAAAGCAAGGAAGAGTTGGAAAAAGTCATTACAATAGGATTACCTGCCAGTGTTAAGTTGCATATATGATTTCCTTCACAGTTTTGGCATGCATGGTATATGTATTTGTGTATTTGGTTACCTTGATGTCATTGACATAGGTTTTACTAGGTGTGATAGTGGTTTCAACCTTCCCTTGCCATTTCCAGATAGTGATGGTGTGATGAGGTTTGTTCATTTAGTTGAGATGGATTGTCAAATGGTTTTGGAACTAGGTAAGGTGGTCTTAAGAAAATTCCCAAGGGCCCAGGAATCCCTTGACTGGTAATGTAAGAATACATGGTAAATATTGAGGGTGGAAATGGGAAAATTAATTGGTGAAGATATTTGGAGGCATCCATGCTTATTTAGTCTTAGTGATCCCTTGACCAATAATGCAAATATTGGAGTAAAGCCTGGTAGTGTATGTTTCTTTTTTTCGCCTAGGAATCTCTTGATTGTTATTAGCGAGATACATGGTAAAGCCTAGTTGTATAGATGAGGATTTCGGGCCTAGAAATCCCTTGACCAGTAATGGCAGGATATGTGAGATAAACCCAAGTTTTGTTTTTTGTGAGTCCCACATATATGCTTATAATATGGCATGGGTATGATTGGCTGAAAGAAATATTTGGTTGATTCGAGCTTATGGTCGAGTGTTACGTGGATTTCCTTGACTTGGTTGTCTTTTTCATATGTTAATAACATCTCTTTTCCCTCTTAGATTTCATGGGTATTTATACTAGTTATTATGTGGCTTTGATGGTTGTTTTATTACTATTACTATTATGGTTATATGATCATTATAAAAATGGTTTATGAAAAACTTTAGCTATGTATCTCATCATGTTTTTATTAGTAAATGAATTTATGACCTAATAGATGATAGTGTAGCTATTGTGAGAGGGCATCATTCCTTACTAACAATTTTCATATAAGTATGAGACCCCTATGTTCATATGTGTATTTACGACATGTAGATTACATGTTGATGATGTTTTTGACAAAATTTATGTCATGGTTGTGAGCAGATAGGTTAAGTCCTTGTTCAATTTTTTCATTAAAGGCTTTGTATTTGTGTTATTTATAAATTTTCATAGTCTCATTAAGTTTCTGGGAAGAGGCCTCGGTTTTAGCCCTGAAAAAGTGGCTCAGATCTTGAGGTCATTGGAATAAAACTGAGTGAATTAGTCTACAGTCATTGGGATGCAAGATTATGAGAGAAACTAAAGGTCTCAACAACTAGCTTTCCTTTTCATGGGAGAAATTCAGAACCCAAGTCAGTTGAAAAGAAAATTAACATTATGGGTTGGGCACCTGGAGTGGTTGGTTAAATCTCGGTGGTCTCGTAGCCCCTAAGGAAGGTAATTTTATTTTTGGTTCATCGATTCCGCTTCTTTAACTATAATTAGAGAGTTAAGTCATATCATAGTAACTCTTTCTTACATATTTACCTCGATGGATTAGTAAAATTGGGTAAGTGTGGGAGGAGTGTGTTACATAGTGGTACCCAAGCATGATTAAACCGTTGGGCTAGATGGGCGGTGTTGTCACTTTTTTTTATCTCCTATCACACAAGTGCTTCAGAAGATATAGAAGCCTCCTAGAGACACTCTCTGGGTTGATAGGAGACCAGTGCTTAGGACATCTTAATTAGTGTTTTCAAGTTTATCTTAAGTACTTGTAGCACCATATTTTATCACAAGTAATTTAAATAGGATTAACTAAGAACCATTCATAAAGATAAAATGTAAGAAGCAACATACAGAAAGGAATACACAGGAAATAATCCTCAGTCGGCAGTGACCAAATCATATTGACAACTTGCAACAAATTAGTTGTCAAGACAAATGTAATGGTAGAAGACAATAGAGAAGAAATCCATCATATAGAGCTTAAACTTTAAGAATTCTATATATATAAATATTTAGAGAGAAAGGAGAGAAAGGGAATTTTTATAGAATGCTAAGATACATGGAGTGTTTTTTAAAGACATAATTTCCACAAGAATACAGGCATTTTCCATCAATAACTTGATCTGAATGAATATGCATCTAATGAAAAAAATTTCTAGCATCTACTTAACATGAAATCCAAGAAGAATATTTAACATATATGAAAACACAAAGGGAGATGAACATACTACAATCGAATAAGTTACAATCACTAGAAATCTCGTATTAATCTTCTGAGAAAAGTGCATACATTAAGATTCATAACACTACCTTCATAAAAATGAGATAATTTCCTTTCCAAGAATTCTTTCCAAAAATTTTGAAACTTCTTTAAGTCTTTCTTCCCTCTATTTATAAGGATATGGGAGATTTCAACAATAGTTACAAAATATTTCATGCAAGCTCTAGCTTCCTGATCGACTCCCTGTCTCGGCATGCAATGGCTCTACTACCCAAAATGATTGCAACAAATTCGATTGCTTCTTTAAAATGAAAAAAAGTACAAAATAACAAAACGTGGGAAAACTAAATGATGACCATAGAAAAATATCTCCGTGCCTATTCCTGTGATTGCCTTTGATTAGACCAGACCTTTCCCTTGATGTTCTTCCTAAGTTACTCGGTTGACTCACCAATCATTTTCGCATTAACTGGTTGAATTCCCCACTTTTTGGAGTTGGGAGCAATCAACTGTTGGTTTCTTGTCATAGTGTAGAAGTAGATATCGACCTAGCAGTCTTTCATTTCCTGGTTGCATGGAGCTCCATGATCACAAATTAATTCTCAGGTGACCTGAACACTACTTCCTAAGTCCCATACCTCCACTTACACACTGAATACGTGCATCAAAGCACAGATATGGCTTGGATTACCTCAAGGCAGACCTAACACTCTTTCATTCAGATTGTGGTCCTTTCTTCCTTGACCCAACGATTTTTTATCGTCCCCATTAATTCTGAGACCAACTTCTCTATTACCACGTTCAATCTTGTAGTTGTTGACCCATTCACCTTTAACTCCCTGTACGTTGCTTCTTGGAGAGATTCCACCTCATGCTTCACTGATACTCCTCATTCCCTTGCACTTTTCTCCTTTTGAGTTCATATTATTATATTTTTGTGTCAGTTACTATTAGCTTCATACCACATCGAAGCCTCTTCTATATTGTAACTTAACGTCAAGTTCTGATTTCTTCCTAGCTCCTTGTCCTTAGCCCTTTTATATTTCCTTCATGGGACTAGGTGTAGTGACCGAAGGCTTAGCCTTAAGGTGCTAGGGAATTTTCTTCCTGCTTGGGAGTCATTTTTCCTTTGTTAAGAGCTTTATGTCCTAGGTTCTATAAGTCCTTCTTGATTATGTGCCAACCCTAATATCAAAGCCCTCTTATCGATACATTTTGAATTGCCAATTCTTATCAAATTTTGGCATCCTCATCCTCCAATATGTTATCTTCGATATGACATCATCACTTCCACATGGCACCTCATGAGTGGAGACACGTGTCACCTAGATTTTCCCCTTTAGGCCCCATCAAAACACCAAAACTACCTGTCATGTGTCATTCCATACCAACAAATCATGCTGATGTCAGATGCCACTATAGCTTTATCGAAACCAATAATATTTTTCCATGTGTCTCGCTAGAGGAGAGAGAAAATGGCTTGCCCACCTTTGGTTTTGTGATGAAATCCTTTGTTAATCCTTTATTGTTGTTTTGGTGGTTTTTAACACTATCAGAACTTTTTAAACATCAGAACTTTTAAAAGGTTTACACTTTCAGAAGTTGCGATTATATGATTTCCTGATGTTCCAATGTTGCGATATTATGATGTGTTGCTCTCCTCCAAGCTCCAATGTTGCATGCTCCAATGTATTAGACCTCTATGATGTAGGATTTTCGATATGTGATCATTGAAATGCCTCATGCTCTGATGTGCGATTGCAATATTCCTGATTCTATGACGTGTAATCGTCGATCTCCAATGTCGTTAGACCTACGATATGTGATCTTTGATATTCTTTCCTTCCTGAGGCTTTAATCCTTGAAACTTTAGAAGACCATATATTTTCATCCAGGAGTCCATTTTTGGACTTCCACCTATCATTGGAAATATTGTTCAGAGAACTCTCGAATGGAGAGTGTCTGATTTAGGCTTTATGTCCTTCTAATTCTTGGAAAATTATTGCAAAATTCTCTACTTATTTTGTCTTTAGAGAGCTTAAAACACATTTTTCTATAAGTGACAACAAGGCTCCAATTGGTGACAATGCCTTGCTGGAAAGGTGTTGAGAACCTTCAAACTAGTAGCCCTCACCATTGGCCATGGAATAAAAAATATAATGAACTTATAAAACCAGAAAATCTTAATGGAACTTTATTTGTTGGGAAGTTTATATGTTGTCACTTTTTCTATCTCCTATCACACAAGTCCTTCAAAAGATATAGAAGCATCCTAGAGTTATCCTCTGGGTTGAACACTCCCTTGGAAATATTAATTAGTGTTGTCAAGTTTATCTTCAGGACTTGTAGCACCATAGTTTGTCACAAGTAATTCAAATAGGATTGCTTCGGAACCATTCATAAAGATACAATGTATGAACCAATGTACACACAAGAATAAACAGTAAATAATCCTCGATCATTGATGGCCAAATCAGATTGAGAGCTTGCAACAAATCAGTTGTTAAGACAAATGTAATGGTACAATACAATAGAGAAGAAATCCATCGTACAAAGCTTTAACTCTAAGAATTCTATATATTTGTATTTAGAAAGAAAAGAGAGAAAGGTAATGTTTATAGAATGATAATATACATGGAGCACTTTTTAAAGACTTAATTTCCACATAAAAACATGTGTTTTACATCAATAACGTGATCTAAATGAATCTAAATCTAATGAGAAATATGTCTAGCGGCTACGTGACATGAAATATGTGAAGAATATTTAACATATATGAAAACACAAAGGGAGATGAAGTTACTGCAATCAAATAAGTTGGAATCAATAGAAATCTCATATTAATCTTCTAAGAAATGTGAATACATCAAGATTCATAACGCTTTCCTTGATGAAAACAAGAAAAGGCGCTTTCCAAGAGTTCTTTCCAAAATTTCTGAACCCTCTTTAAGTATTTCTTCCCTCTATTTATAAGTAGAGGGGGTCTTTCAACAACAGCTATAAAATATCTTAGCCAAGCTCCAGCTATCTGATCGACTAGCTATCACGGCATGTGATGTCTCTGCTCCCCAAAATGGTTACAATAGATTTGATTGCTTCTTTAAATAGAAAAAAGGAAAAAATAAAAAAAGATGGGAAAACTAAATGATGACCATAGAAAAATCTCCATGCCCATTCTTGTGATCACCTCTGATCAGCCATGCCTTTGCCATGATCTTCATCCTTTGTTACTTGTTCGGTTCTCCTGTCATTTTCAGCTTAACTGCTTGAATTTCACACTTTCTGGTGTTGGGAGCGATCAAGTGCCTATTTCTTATCACAATGAAGAAGTAGACATCGGTCTGGTAGTATTTTGTTGCTTGGATACGTTGAGCTCCATGTTGAGAAATTAATTGTTAGGTGACCTGCACATTGCTTCTCGAGTCCCATGCCTCCATTTACTCACTAAGGATGTGTGTCAAAGCACAAAGATGGCTTGGATTACCTCAAGGCAGACCCACTAATATTTCATGTGGATAATGGTCGTTGGTGCTTTGACCCATTGATTTCTTACCCTTGCTATTACTTTTGAGACCATCTTCTTTGTAACCGTATTCAATCTTATAGTTGTCGACCTATATGCCTTTAATTCCCTGTATCTTGCATATTAGATAAATCCCACCTTATGCTTCACCGATACTCCTTAGTCCCTTGTGTTATGCTCCTTTGGAATTTGTTTTATTATATGACTGGGCCGGTGACTATCAAATTAATACCACATCAGAGCCTCTTCTATATTGTAACTTAACGCGAAGTTCTGTTTTTGTCCTGGCTCCTTCTACTTAGCCCCTTTGTATTTTTCTCCATGGGACTGGGTGCAGTGACCAAAGGCTTAGCCTTAAGGCACTAAGGCATTTTTTTCCTACCCGGGGGCTGTTTTTACTTTTTTAAGAGCTTAGCACCCTTGGTTCTATAAGTCTTTCTTGACCACGTGCCATCTCTAATATCAAAGCGCCCTTATCAACACTTTTCCAATATCCAACTCTTATAAAGTGCTAACATCCTCAACCTCTCATATGTGATCTTCGATCTAACCTCATCAATACATGTATCACCTAATCAAGTAATCATAAGGCCCAATGCTCTGATGCAAGTGGGCACGTGTGTGACCCATATTTTCCCCCTTAGGCCCCCTAAAAATTTGAAAAATGCCTACCACATGTCCTTTTGTATTGCCACTTCATCCTAACGTCAGATGTCATTGTATCTTTATTAGAACCAATCACATATCGCCTTGTGTGCCATTAGAGGAGAGAGAAAAGGGCCCTCTCACCTTTGGTTCTGTGATGAAATCCTTTGTTAATCCTTTATTGGCATTCTTGATGGTTTTTAACACTATGAGAACCTTTTGAACACAAATTTTAAAAGGTTTATACTTTCATAAGTTCAGATTCTTTGATTTCTGATGTTCCAATGTTGCGATATTGCGATGTGCTAATCTCCTTCGAGCTCTAATACTGCCTTCTTGGATTTATTGGACCTCCATCATGAAAAATCATCGACATATGATTATTGATTTGCCTTATCCTCTGATGTATGATTGACGATATCCATTGTCCCTGGACCTCTAATATGTCATCTCCAATATTCTTTCCTTCTTGAGGGTTTAATCCTTGAAACTTCAGTATACCATATCTTTTGATCCAGGAGTCCATTTTTGGAATTCCACATATCG
Source organism: Pinus taeda (assembly GCA_000404065.3). Lineage (NCBI taxonomy): Eukaryota > Viridiplantae > Streptophyta > Pinopsida > Pinales > Pinaceae > Pinus > Pinus taeda. Next base: position 22,080 of record APFE031029465.1, read on the forward strand.
TTAGAAATCTTGTTTAGATCAATTTCTAATGGACAAGGTCTAATTTTGGCTTTGATTCCTTCTATTGCTTGGAAAATGACTGCAAATGTATCTACTTATTTTCACTTTGGACAGCTGGAAACACATTTTACTCTAAGTGTCAACATGAGGAATGTGTTTGTCATGCATACATGAAGGTTGTATATGTGCTTGTTATGTATGTATGGTCTTTGTCATTATTACAGTTCTTTCGAGATGTATAAGTTGGTGATGTTGTTGTTGGAATGTGCTTGTAATGAATGCATGTCTCTTTTGTATGCATTTGTTATGCATATCAATGTCTATATGTTGTTGTGTTGATGCATTGTCATGGTTATGGTTGTAGTGCATGATGTCATGGTATGTGGTTGGTATTGTCATGCATGATGTTGATATATTTTTATGATTATGATTATACATGTATCAGGCTAATATGGTTGATCTTGCAGACGATATATCCTCCCATGAACTATACTGAGGTATGTTGGTTATGTTTATGTTTGGTTTATATGACATGATATACTTGTAGGAGGTAGAAGATCAAGATGAGTGGAAAAATCATGGATTATAGTCCACGATACCTTCCCTATAGATAAAATGATAAGCATGGCGATGGGTACTCTCACCTCGAGAATTTTGAATGCGAAGATAAGAAGTTGAAAAGAAAATAATTACAGAATAATTTTGTCACGATAGAGGCTTTCCACGGCACATGAGAAACAAGCAGAGGTTAATTCATTTATCCTTCAGAGTTTTTCAGACTTGCAGAGACAGGGGCCGCCTGGAATCATTCATGGACTAGAAGATATGATTAATGGAGCATATGGTAGAAAATATCATGATGGGCATAAGTGAAATGGGGATGATATCGTCGTGGATGGAAAATTCTTGGATACACCTAATAGGAAAAGAAGTGGACATGGGATTTACTCTAGTGATGGTTCAAACAGGCTTCATGGTCATCATGGATATCATCCTTAAAGGAGTGATAGGGGATATCTCTCAAATGAGTTCAAGAAAGCCAAGTCACCTAATTTTATGGAATGTTGAAGAAGCCAGAGGATGCAGAGGTATGGTTGCTTGTGGTGAAGATATTATTTGATTTGCATGATTACACCAAGTACATGAAGGCTGGGATAGCTATCTTTAGCCTCAAAGGGAAAACATACATCTAGTGGGAAGACTTGAACCAGGTTAGTGACATTAGGATAGAGGAGTTAAGTTGTCATCAATTCAAGGGACTCTTCAAGAGGAAGTACTCGTTAGAGAGGTACTATCACAGTAAATCTGAGCTCTGTGAGCTGAATATGGGATCAATAACAGATGAGGAGTACATTATTAATTTGTTGGATTTCTTGAGGTATGTACCATATATTAAGGATGAGAAAGACAAAGTTTAGAGATTTGTCAGTGGATTTCCATTAGCATTCAAGGATAGGATTGAGTATAATTAGCCTTAGCCGCTTGAAGAGAAATAATTTGGAAAGTTGAAGCATTGTTATGAGAATATGAATCATAAGATAGAGACTAAGAATGTTTACAAAGAGGATGAAAAAGCTAAAGGAAAATGGCTACTGAAGTGTTGTAGGGTTGAAATTCTCTACCTCAACATTATAAGGGAGACCACCCGGTCGGGACCTTAGAGCAACCCCTTTTGTGTTTGGAGTGGTGGTTTCAATTGGCTGAACTAGGTCCAGTTACCTTCTATCTAACTCTACTAGCTTAAAGTATGACTTTCAACTACTAATAGAGAGGAGACATCAGATCGACCCTCTTGTTTTGCTTAAGCAAGAAAGTGATCTTTCAACTGATATGGGGCTCAACCAAGCCACAACTAATGTTTTCCTCGTTGATAAGAGGACTTCTACGAATGTAGAATTCAATCTAAATGCAAAAAAATGAAAGAAATCCTAGGAATATATCAATTAGGAAGGTGTAGATCTAACTCGACTGAGAGAAAAGTAATTAAATGATTGAAATTTTAAAATTCTTTGTTTATGATGAATATCCAGCTAATGAAATAGTTCAACTAACTGATATTATAATTACCAAACACGTTGTTTAGAGATGTATTAACAATGAATTATGAAGAAATAATAATGGGAAGTAGTTCTCGTAATGCTAATGGAAATTAAATCAAAATTATATGACCAATTTATGAATAAATAGTTACTCAAAAATCTGGTTTAATCAAAAGAGAAAAACAGGAAATTAACAACAGATTATGAAGTTAGTGAACTAAGATAGCTAATTCAAAAATACCTTCATTTTCGCATTAAACAATAATGCTCAACATGAAAGACATTTTACACAAATTTGTCATTAAAAAGATGAAATTTGCATTAAAAATAATTGTATTCAAAATACAAACTAATTTAAACCTAGTCTCTTGCTCTATTCCTTGGATTGATCTCGAACAATATTTCTCAAAACATAAAAATTGTTGTTAAAAGCAAGAGCTTCATTAGTGCAAACTTTGCCTCTCATACATAGTTCAGAATGGGAAAAGACAAATCTCAATAATCCCCAGATTTGAGATTGATCATCTATACCTATAGCCTAAAACCCCTACTACAATAGCACTTTAAGAATTACAAAATTGCGGAGGAGAGAAGTCATTCTCCCATTCTACAAACCAATATTTATAATTTACAAAAATATATTCCAAAATAGGAGAGATGTTGAAGAGTAATTTTTCTCCAACTATTTTCATTGGTCAAAATTCTTTTTCTTCAATCCTTGGAGAAATTCCATTGATTGAAATATTATTTTACTCATCCCTTCAAATGTTTTCCTTCCAAAACCAATTAAAATTCAATTAAATTACAAATTAAAATCAAAATACTAAATTTGGAACACAAAATATTTACAGTAAAAAATGAAATAAATAAATAAATAAAAAGAAATATAAACTTCTCATTGATACCTGTAAATATCTAATTGGTAAAGGAGAACATAGTCGAATGGATCTGTATTCAACAGAGGTTATGAGCAAATGAAAATCCAAAAAAATAAACTTAGAAAAATAATTTTGTTTAAAGATTCAGAGCTTCACCTTATGTTAAATTTTAGACTCATTAAATGATCAAATATGATTATGCAACCACATCATATGTATTTTCTGTGATTTTATGTATCCAATGAGTCATCTCAGGCCTCATTTGTTCAAGTGAAACTCACCATATGAGCTCCCAAAGGTCAAGTGTCAAAATTACTAGATTTCTAAAAAATTTGTTATCTAGACCAAATTAATATTTATTACTTGATTAATATTAAAATTTAAAAATATTATATTAATTATATATAACTAAAATAAATTTAATTAAAAATTAATATGGATTAAAAATTAATTATAATTATAATTATATTATATTATATTTCAATTATATTTCAATTATAATTGAAATATAATATAATCTAATATAATATAAAACTTCAATACGAAACAAAATTTCAAACCTCACGTGGTTACTTTATTAATAGAACAATGAAAATGGAGGGATTTTATGTTAAAACAAAATAGTCGTAATATAAAATCTAATATCAGAGGTAGGAGGCAAATCCATATCATAAGTTTTAAAATGCACACTGAATGAAAATGTTGATATTCTGATTTCGGGATATGAAGACTTTTAAATATAAAAAAATTTTAAATATCAAAAAAAAATTTATCTGGAGTTTTTATATCGAGACTTTTCTAAAGGAAGGGAGGAGGTGGGGTAAGTGGGGTCCATTTGGAGTGGAAATAAAAATAATACAAAATGGACTACAACCACTTTTCAATTTTGATATTTCAGGTCTCATAATTACTTTTAAAATTATAAATTGGAATAAATCACTGAGATCCCAAAGGGACATTATTTTAGTTGCTCTACTATTTAGCTAGGTGATTTTGTAGGACTATTAATGGAAAATAAAAATATTAGTAAAAAATAACTAGGGATTAATATTTACAATGAATTACTAATTTGATTACAAAAATTAAAATATTATACATTTTCTACATATTTTAACCGAGAGAATAAAAATTATCGAACTTTGGACGAGCACCATTTGCAAACCGTGTAACCAAATGAGATGAAACAAGTATCGATGGAAAGCTAGTGAAAATTTCAACTCAATGAAAAAATCAAATTAGAAATCTGATGAAATTGAAAAAATGGTAAAATTGTAAGACACTTAACCAAAATAAAATATTAAAAGGTGATTTAGCCAAAAATTTATGCAAAGGGTTCCCATTACTTAAAATAAATAAGTCAAAAATGGGGTGTTGAGTTTTCAGTACAACACTCGAGACACACTTGAAAGAACTAGTTATCTCTGGTTGAATATAATGAATGTTACTTTACGCAAAGGTTAAATAATGCACATTGAATCATAAAAAAATAAAACATTTCCATGCGTGCCACATAAATAGATTAAGCAATATGAGTTTCAAAGGATAAGTACTCAAAAGCAGGCTTAAGTAAAAATCATGAATCCAAATTTAGGAAAATTTTATTTTAAAATTACCTTGTATACGAAATAGAAGAAGGTACATATAGAATTGTTTTTCGATAAAAAATATATCCATTTTTTTGAATGATCTATGAAATCACTTTTCTTCCAACGAGCCTAAACAGTGCCCCAACAAAGTTGTATTTTATGCCATACAAGCCTAGCCCCGCTGCCAGCGAACATCGATAGCCCTGACATGTTTACTTGTATTTCGCATGCTTCCTCTTTCAATCATCCTTTTGATAAGTTCATTTGAAATATTTAGTTTATGATATATCCAAGTGAAAGAGGTGGGGTGGCAATAGAGACTTATGTTAATGAATATAATACTTTCATAATGTTTACTGTAAATTCTTTTCCCGGGACTATTAATCAGTGGGTTTTATAAAGTGGAGCGATGGGAGAGATCCATTGAGTTAATAATTAGGTCATTTATTTTCTTAAAAAGGTAAAACCTATCACTTAGAAAGGATGAGTGTTCCTCCATGAAATATATTTAAAGAAAGAAGGCTTTATGGTTCCATAAAGATATACCTTTAATGATAAATGAAATTCACTGAAATAGACAGAGTAAAGATTTTCAATGTGTGCCAATGATTGTTGGGTGTGGAAAATGCCTTCCATATAAATCTTAGCGAATCCACCAAAATCAAAACATACCCAAAAGAAAAAAGAAAAAAAGAAATGGAAAGAAAACTTCCAAAAATGTAAAAAATGAATAAAGAAAAAGCTAAAAGAAAAATCCAAATTTAGAGAACCAAGTCCAACAAGACGAACTATACAAATGTCTCAACAAAACAATAAAAGAAGATAAGCATGTGTATGTTGCTTCTTATGTTGAGATTTTAATTATTTTATCTTTGAGAATGATAAGAAATGAGGCTCTCGAAATATAAATGGTGAATAACAGTTATGAGGTAAAATTAAGCCAAAATGAAAAAGTCTGTCCGCTGAAAAATTTCTTGTTTTAAAGCAAATCCTGCATAAAAACATGTTAACCATTTTCTAATAAAAGAAATGCATAAAAAACAAACTAAACTTTCATAAATCCCCAGTTTCATTGTTTCGATGAGAATCATTAATGTTTCTCCCAAAACCTTGAAAGCAAACTAGACAAAGGAGAATGAGCTCCAAATCGGATGTGGTAGAGACGTGGAAATTTTATGGAGATCTACAAAAGAGAGCTTATATCAGCAAAAACTAAAAACAAAACTAAAATAAAAAGTAAAAAAAAAAAAAAAAAATGAATAAAACTGGGCATATGAAACATATCATTGGAGAATTTCATTTAATCTTACCTGAGAGATATCATCTTCTCCAATAAAAGATAACTTCTTATTTTAATTAGAATTACAAGCATGAAGAAGTTTAATTTTTTGTAATCTTATCGACCTAAAATAATCATTTATTGAATACAAACTAAAGAAAGTAGTGAAATAAAAGAAAAAATATTTCATGTCTAAGGAATCTGAAGTAAATAAAATTCATCGAAAAATAAAATGAAGTTATGTTTCTTTATGAATTGCAGTGACGATTGTTTTCTTTAGTTTTCCATTCTAAATTTATATCATCCCCACAAAAGATTGAACTCGATTCAAAATCCTAAATAATGTAGCAATGAAGAGGAATTGAATCTTTATATATTAAGTATGGAGCGTTATATCAAAATTTTAAATAAAAGAGAATTCAAACATGAATTAATCATGGTCTCTTAACTTTACCTATTACAAATCCCTTATCAATTGTTGCATTACCATAGTGGTTGCTCAAGAGTGCCTTCAAAAAAAAATGAAGATGCTCACTAAAATATGACTGAGATAATAAAATGTGCATCCAATAATGATTCAAAGAAAAAAACATAAATGGAGCACATTTGATGAATGTTCACATTAGTGAAGTAGATTTCAGAGAAGACTAAAAGAGGCCTATGTGAAGACATCATGAAGAATGTATATCCCTATAGTCACAAACTCTCCTCATGAATGAATACTTCTACTTGACGAAATTATGATTAAAATATATCCAATCTCTTGAGCACCATGATAACATGAAATTATCATATATATAAAAAGAAAATAGAACAAAACTTCATGCAAGCATAGTGAAAGATCAGAACGAATTGATCAGAGACCTACAAAGATATTTAGCCTCAAATTCTGAAGTTATAAGTTTTTGAGAGAATCAAAGTGATAGGTAAGAGCTCAAGTTTTCCAAAAATTATTAATGGAAAAATTATGATATACAAAGACTTTACTTCACAACATTTTCGGTGAAATTTGTTTTCAGAAATTTACTTAAATTTCACCTCTGATATAAGAAGTCCCAAGATTTAGAATATTAAAGGGAAGCAATATTTTGGAAGAAAATGTTTTTGTAATTTTTACAAACAAACTTAGGATATTGATCATGCCCGACAACGATTTATTTTTAAATGTATAATGTAGCAACAACGGCATTCTAGTACATCAAATATTTATGTATCAGAGGTAAAAATTTCGTAAGAGTTTATAAAGTAGTGCTAAAGACTTTTATTCCAATAATGAGATAACTTAAAGTTTTGTAAAAAAATTAATTCCAAGAGCACTTACATTTACCTATAAAATAAGATTTTGAAGAAAGGAGTCTAAGATTTAATAAATATGAGAATAAATCAGGCGTCAAAGATCCCGAAAAACTTTTTAAAGCTCAAATAAATTTACAAGACTTTGAGACCGAAAGTTTCTATTGAATACAATGAAAGAGGGACCATTTCCTTTGCTAAGTGTAATTGAAGTGATAGTGGAGGAAAATGCAATGTCAATCTCAAAGAGGTAAATCTCATATTTCTTTTTAAATGGTTATGATATAATACAAATCAAAAATTCCAACAAGCTATAAAATTTGTGATTCTGAGTAAAGATCTTGCAAAAATGAAAAGAAGAGGATCGATATTCAAAATTCACCAATTAGAGGATCTGAGTCCTTTTGGATGAAAGGAATGTGATTAAAGGGAAAATAATATGAATGAGTGTGATGAAATGTTTTTGCTCAACTAAGAAATTGTAAGGTTCGAGATAGGCATAGATAAAATCATGGATAAGATGTTTCGCTGCAAGAGTTTTGTGTGAAATTTTCCTCCATTTGTAGCAAATCCGAGCAATGAAAAATGTAAGCATTTCATTTCAGCTGCATCTATGAGAGGAAGAATATGATTATTGACTCATATTTCTAAGTGAAAAAAGCATGAATTCACGTGGGTTTGCACAAATGAGTGTATCAAAAGAAAAATATTCGAGGAATCACTTGGGGATACTTTAGAAAGTTATGATATATAAAAATTTTGATAAATCATATTTAAGAGGCAGGAAGTGATATTGGAACTTTTATATTGGCGATAATAAATCTTAGATTTAAAGAGAAAGCGTCAAATATGAAAGTCTCGATATAAGCTGAGGACAGAAATATCGGATATCAGAAGTAAGAGCCATCTAGAATATCAAGAGTGTAGTGAATATGTGCTTCTTATAATAGTTCTAATATGATAAAGATGGAGGTATAGGGGGGGACTAAACATCTGGTATCAGAATATCGGGTGACCGGGATATCAAGATATCGGGAGTTTTGAACATAACAAACTTTATAAGTTACGATATTTGTGAAGTCCGATACGCCAAGTGGCAGTTGTGGCGCTAACAACTCTTAAAGTATTTAATTCAAAAGAAAGAGCCCAAATCAACCTCAACGTTTTAATAAAAGCCCCTTTAATAATTATATTAACTATCAGAATTATTTGATCAGAGAATGATTTTATCGTAACTTTCTTATGAAGAGATTTACGATATTATAATTATTCGATATGAATATTCTGATAATGCATTAAACGCATATCAGGGTTTTAATGAATAGAAGCAAAACTAAAGAATACCCCAATTCTGGCGAAACAACAAATACTTCGCTGAACATGTTGTTGATTTAGAAGGTTTGGATGCTTCCTTAGCTGAAGTCTCCAAAATCAAGCGAATGAATACCTGTAAAAGAAACAAAATAATAAATAATAGATAAAGTATAAAAAAGTGAAAACTAAAAATAGACGAAGATGAACCTCTTAATACATACCTGGAGGAATATTGACTGTAAGTTTATCTCATGAATCTTCACATTCTATAATGCATTTCTAAAAATTTATGTATGTTCAACCTCATCTCCTTCTTTAGTCTAAAATGCTAAGTAATAAACTTTCAAATTTCATCTTCCTCAAATTGACATCATAGGACAAGAGTGGCGAAAATAAGCATTTTCGGAAATACTTGTGAATCAAAAATTTCCAAGCTGTAGCAAATCATTGGACTTTCTTCATATATGATTTTATCACAAAAACATATTTTTTTAACAATGAAAGTTTGCAAAAATAAGACAATCAAGTGGTTCACAAGTGTGAATGATCTGACTATATAAGAACTTTGATATGTTCTAAGCAATTTTTCCAAAACATGAAAGGGGTTGAGAAGAAAAACTTGAATTCATTACTTGTTTATTAAAAATTTGAAATAATAAAATAAATGTAAGCAAAAGATGAAATTTAAATCTAAATTAATCTATCTATAACTCTAACTGAAAAGAAACATGACTAGGTATAGTCATACTTATAATGTAACCATGGAAGGTTTTTATTCCCTATATGTATGTAGAAGTCATACATCAGTAACAAAAATAAAGTTGAAACTAAATTATTAAAAGAAAAATTTAGCTTACTCTATACAATTAATAACTTCGAAAAAATAAATTTATTTATAAAATTCTTACATTGAAATTCTTCCCCCTAAATGTTTACAAGATCATAAAAATAACATCAATTTTAGTGAATGAAGAAAGTTAACACACTAATAATAAGACACTCACAATCATAAAATAAATATCAGACATATAAAAAAAACTAGACATGGCAGAAAAGGCATGAGAGAATTTCCTATAGTCTCTCATTATCATGAATTTCATTATTAAAATAATGTTTATGATACATATAAATACATGAGGAAGTTGTCTCAAGATAGTGCATCTATCTTGAACAAACTTTGTTGAGAAAATATCTCAACAAGACACTAATGTAGGAGCCTAACTAGTTGGAGAGAATCTCTCAACCAACTAAGTCTAAACTGACTCCTAACCATGAGGAGCAAACTCAATCTAGAAAGGTAGGATTAAATCCTAACTTTCATGATTTTAATTAATTTAATTATTTGGACTTAGAATTGTTTTTAATGTGAGAGTGAGGCTAACATCCCCCCCCCAATGAAAAGTCAAAATTAAGAACCAGGAACCATCTTCCAAGTTCTAATGCTGAAACTTTTGATCCTCAAAAAACATTTGCCTGAAAGACCGCCAAAGTTGGATGCTGAAAAAACTCAAATCTGAAGAGAAAATGAATCAACTTCATGTCTAATTCACTTTTGAATGTCACTTGAGAACTCCATCATGTGCCAAGCTACAAAAGGATCCATTTTTCCTTTGATTGCAATCAACGTCCTTTGTCCACTGACAAAATATTGAGAATGCCCACTCGTTGATGACGTTGAAAAACAACTCACTGTTGCTTTTTCTGTGTTTGAAAACTATTCATGACCAACTTTGTTGTCGATCACCCACTAGTGAATTTGTTGATGCTTACTCACTGATGAAAATTCCGACTGGCTGCTTTGTTGATGTTTTCGAGACTTTCAATCTGAAAACCACTGTCAATTTAATTAACATTTCCCCCCTTATCATCTGAAAGGAGAGACAATTATTTTCACTTGATTTCTGAACTTGCCCCCTTCAGGTGTAGGAGTGTTTCACTGGTGTACTCCCCCATTCAACTGCATGAGAGTACCATCTTCATTTTTACTATTGGGTACAATATGTGAGTGAATTTGATTGTAAAACTTATACAATCTTCTGGTCATGGATGACCATTCCCAGGGATCAATCCATGAATAATCAATCTTCAATCTACTTGATTATTGTTGTTTTCTACATTATGCTGATGAATGATTTGACTTGCCACAATGATGGTAAGGATGGCGATCAAAACACTGATTTTCTAGATGACCGGTTCTTTGACAATGAAGCCATTTTGGTTTGACTACATCTACAGTTTGCATGTATTTCTGTTTATCTGCAAATATCTCATGGCTTGTTGATGTTATTAGATCAAGAAATGCTGCACTGATGAAATTGATCGGCTTAGAATAATTGGGGATATGCAAGTTGTTATCATTTTTTTCATATCCTAATCCTCTTCGATTTTTGTTACTTTGAAGTTCTTCCCATGGATTGATGATTGCTTTGGAAGAAAGTTGAACTGGATCAGGGACCACTTCTACACTTGAAGTTGGTTGGATCAGTGACTTGGAATCAACAACTTTATCTTCATCGGTACAGATGAAAGACTTGGAAACATCACACTTTTGTTGCAACTCATCTCTTTGAAGTTGCGACTCTAGTTGAAGAAACTCAATTATTTCATGTGCATGCTGTAGATTCATTAAAATATCAACAAGAGTTGATTTGCTAATTTGTACCATGTCTTTAGCGGTTGAGAGGATCAAATTGTTAAAAATATTTAATAATTGAATGATTTTCACCATGTGAACTTGTTGAAACTCACGCTTGCTTGCTTTTAATACTTGCTGGATTTTTAGAACTCACTCGCTTGATGTTTGATTGATTGGTGGACGCTCGCTTGAGCTTGTTTTAACAATTGATTGTTTGAACTCACACTCTGGATTGATCAAAAGAAGGGTGTTGAATACTATAAAAAATGCACCCAAGAAAAATGCTTACAATGAGTTGAATGAATCAGTTAAAAAACAATGGATTCATTGGGTTTAATTGATTCCCTACCAATTCAAAGCTCGGGTGCTGGTTTCAACCGAGAATGCACCCTCACAATTCAATTGAATTTGACTTTGATTACAGTTCAACATAGAAATTATCATTTGCAAGTTACAATTTTGTATTGAGCTTATCAAAGAAATGGTGCAAGTGCAATTTCCAAAAAAATTGTTGTTGAATGGCTACAAAAATTGTTGATGTAGATGACAGATTGATTGGATGTTGATATAGAAATGTCTTTGACAACTTGATTATGTATTGGTGCTTCTTGATTTATCATAGTTTTCTTGATTATGTGCACGCAATTCGCTAATTTGTTGTGTGATACATGTGTACCATATTAGAAAGATACCACATGAAGGTTAGTGTCAAAGCTAGATAGAAAACAAAAAATATATCAAGAATCATGTGCCATCATAAACATACACATGGTGTACATAAGATCGCCTTATTCAATTTCAAGCATATCTAGGACACAATCACCACCAAAAAGATATGTTTTTATTTAAATATGGGCATACATAAACCTTCAATGTCACAAATTTGCCGTGGAAATTTCTCAATGAGAATGTCACACTTGCAAATTGTCTTCAAAAACTGCTTGTAGTGACTCAATCACTCTCAAAGTAAAAGATTACTTTGACTTACAACAATTACTTTCTCTCAAACAAATTCACTTATCACTGCAAATACAAAAAATAATTTCAAAGAAATTCACACTTATACCTCCACTAAAAAAATGCACCTTTTCACAAAAAGAATTTCATCTTATCACTCCAAAAATCTCTATGACCACTCATGTCTCTGAAAAAAATCACTTATAGCTCCACTTTAAAAGTCAAAATATTCTTGAAACACACCTTATAACTTCAAACATAATAAACTTTTATGATTTTTGTTTCGGGAACATAAAATAATATAAGTTTCATAAAACTTCAACAAAGCCCATTGATTATCATGAATGCCCATATACCTCCATTATACTTTCATGTTGAATATAACTTTAGAAATGAGATGAGGCGAGCTTCAAACAATGCAAAGCTTGAATAAGAGACTTACCAATTTACTGCTATTGACAATTACATCATTGGTAGAGGAAATGGGTTCGTCTAAGGTGGTTTTGCTCATCATTTTGATATTCATTGCAATCATTTCCATTTCAGTTGCCTTCCAGTCGGACAAGCTCCAAGATGACGAAGAATGGAGACTGGTGGGTAGCAGATCGCCCGAATCAAACTTTGTTCGTCACCCAAAATTCTCCAGAAGTAGCACAACAGGCCACTTTGATGTCCTTTCTACTTCTTCTGACTTTAACCTTAACATTTCCCTAGAGCATGCATTTAGTTATTCAGATTTCTCCGCTACTGCATATTTTACAGAGCAGTTGAAGCCATCTCCTTGTTGTTTATAATGGTGAAGAACCTGGCATGAATACAATATATTTGGATGGAACGTTGCCAACTATAGGTTCTATTTCTCAACTCCATTAGGATCTTTGTGCCCCTACTGGAGGAAATCAAGTTGCTTCAAGCTTCACATCATCTAGAACTGGGACTTCTAACAAGCCACGATTGAGATAGACTCTAGAACTCCATGAGAGATTTATTGAAGAAACTCCAAAAGGTGTTTTGAAGATCATGAATGTTGAAGGCTTGATAATATATCATGTGAAAAGCCACCTAAAAAAGATGTTTGAAGAGAAACAAAAAAAATATAGCTCATTGAAGTGTAAAATCCTATTTGCCCCTCGTTGAATTAATTATTTTGCTGCTGCAACTCCCTTTGAGCAGTCTTTTGATGTTGAATATTATGGTTCTCGATCATTTCCTGCCAAAATAACTAAGATGGTGCAAAGTGGGGATAAGAGTGTTCATGGGAAAATTCCTGTTGTGAGTGCCAGTGACAAATCATTGCCGATTGTGGTCACTGACAACAACTCTTTGTGGCAAACACTGAAAAGACCCCCCGTCGTTGTGGGTTAGGGTCAATTCCATAGGCCAAGGATGGAACGAAATCACCACCAGCAAAGCGTATGAGATCAAACCCCGAGAACACATGTATGGATAAACTAGGTCCTCTATCAAGGGGCTTGGTATCATGAACAATTAGCCTTTTCTTGAATTAGTTTTTGGGACATGCATTTCTACTTTGTCACAGTAGAGGGATATTTTTATGTCGTGCTAACCACCATCAGCAATCTTTAGTGAACAAATATTCCATCACTCTGGATATGGGATGCTTTGTATGTCTCTTTGAAATAATTAATTCTACTTTCGTAGAATTTGTTAGATGGCAACAATAGTCTCTTAATCCCAAAGAGAAAAATCGTGTGCTCTGAATTTTCTCTAGTCCTCTACGGATCTGTTCCTCCACTATCAATGCAACTTTCTTTAAAATGTGTTCCTTTTCCCTACATACAAATACTTCATTCTCAGTATTGGTGGATCTCAATTTTAAATGGGGTGGAAGCTAATTGCGATGATGTTGCAGGGTTCCTCTCTCCCCATGCTACACATTATGATCACTCCTCAGCGTAGATCCATACTAGCTAATGCTGCCACAATACATAGCTATATATGATGCACTCATCAAATCCTCTTATTGTCATTTTTCTCTACACACAGAGAGGATTCACTAGCTCCCATACCACATGAAGAAAATTAACACACTAATAATAAAACACTCACACTTATAAAATAAATATTAGACATATAGAAAAACCACACATGGTGGAAAAGGCGTGAGAGACTTTCCTATAATCTCTCATTCTCATGAATTTCATTATTAAAATAATGTTTATGATACATATAAATACATGAGGAATATATCTCAAGATAGTGCATTTATCTTGAACAAACTTTGTTGAGAAAATATCTCAACAACAAACTAATCTGGGAGCCTAACTAGTTGGAGAGAATCTCTCAAGAAACTAAGCCTAAAATAATTCATAACCATGAGGAACAAACTCAATCTAGAAAGGTAGGATTAAATCCTAACTTTCATGATTTTAATTAATTTAATTATTTGGAATTACGATTGTTTTTAGTGTCAGAGTGTGGCTAACAGTGAATGATTGGAAGAATTCGAAGAGGAAACATCACACCAGGCTTGAATGGTACATTTTTAATCATTGAAACTTGTTGAATACTAGCAAAGTGAGAAATATTCTTGAGGAGTGGAACTTTTAGATATTTTTCAACTGAGTCAATAAAGAATGGATGAACATTTAAAAGGCTTCTAGATGTGTCCTATTGCTGCTGAGAATGAAATAGTGCACTCTTATGTCCCATAATTTGTGATGATCTTATCTGAAAATTAGAAATAAATGGGTCAAGCATGAACAAATACAATTTCAAAATAAAAATTAGCCGATGTTCATGCTTAAAATTATGGAATTGATTTTCATACAAACTTATTAATACACCTGATGAGTGTATAGAGTTTGAATTCTCAAATTGCTAGCACAATGTGTTCAAAAATTCAAAAATGAAATTCGAAAAAAAAAATTCAAACTAAGGGAATTGAAAACGAAGCAAATTGAAGTTTACATTAATGTTACAAATAATGGCGCAATGTGGGTGGGATTCATTTGTGAAAATTTCTTTCCCACAAGCATCAATAGAAATTATAAAATTAAACTCATTGTTTGTTGTCTTTTGCACGAATGGAAAGATTTCAAGCATATGATCTGAAAAGGGAATTTCATTATAATACGAATTAAAATTAGGGATGGGTTCTTTAATACCAAAATTAATATGATGCTTGAATATTTGAAAATTATAATGGACAAAATTAAATCCTAGATTAAAATTCTCTTTGCCTTCAAAAATAGATTCACCTAAGGAAACAAACAAAACCATTTCCAAAGAGAAAAGAGGTTGAGTATTTTCAGTTTCCAAGTCATCATCATAAGTAACTTCATCAATGTTCATTTCCTCTAAATTGAATAAATCAAAACCAGGAAAGCGATTGACTATCAAATTAAGAGAACCTGTAGGTTTATTAATTGAATTATCAATTATATTTTCTCTACCAAATTTTAATAATTTATTATTAATACCGGTGCCTCTGTTTAAAATTAAACTTAAACTTAAAGGGACTGTTTATTGATCGTGAATTAAATTAACGTTGTCAAAAATATTGGGGTAGAGGGAAAATAATGAATTTGAAGATATATACATGAATGTTTCTCTATTCATAGATGATTTATGATTTTCCAAAATAGATAATTCAAATTTTTCATGTATTTGATCAATTTGCAAATTATTATTAAGCTGGTCCAACATTTGCAATATATTGTCTGTAGATTGTGAATTAATTTCACCATTAGACTGTGCGTTGTCAATATTCTCTGGTTGATTTAACTGCTGCTAATTTGGTTGTTTCTAATTGCCACTAATAGATTGTGCATTTTGTTGAAATTATACTTGATCAACATTATGTAAATTTGGAGAATTTCTCGAATAATGATTATCATTTGTAAAGACTTTACTACCAATAAAGATTTTGCTTTCTAGTTCTCGATAGCTATCACAAGGCAAAGACACTAAATGTGTGAACCATCCAATTAATTGGAACTAAGGAGGAAAATATTTGGACCAAAATTGCATTAACTTTAATTTAAACTTAACATAAAACATATCCAAAGTCTCACCTTGTGTCCTACACAATTCTTCTAATTTATCACACACCTTTTTGTAATCATATTCCTAAAATGCGTGAAGGAAAACCTTTGAAAATTCATCCCAACTATGTACAAAGGAAAATGGAAGTGATAAGCACCAGTTTTTGGCTTTTCTTGTCAAAGTACGAGTGAAGATCCTGCAAAAAAATATCTTCGTCAATATTGAAATTATTGCAACTTAAAATAAATTGTAGGAGATGACTAAAAGCAGATGTCTTACCATTGTATTTTACTTGACACAGGATCTTCACTACCTTTACTAGAGTGGTTTTTGGATGAGGTCGAATAAAGAAACTCCAAGCAAGTCTTTTAGATGGGGCAATAGTAATAAAATAAAATTTATCAAAGAAAACAATTTATCAAGACTCCTTCTACCACCAAAAATGTTGTAGGCTCGAAATTATGTACCTTAACATTATAAGGGAGACCACCCCAACAAGGCCTTAGAGAAGCTCCTTTTTTATTTCAAATGGTGGTTCCGACTGGTTAAACTAGGTGCAATTACCTTCTCTCTATTTCTACTAGCTTAAAGTATGACTTCCAGCTACCAATAGAGAAGAGACATTAAATAAGCCCTTTTGTTGAGCTCAGGCAAGAAATTAACCTTTAAGCTGATTTGGGGCTCAACCAAGTGATAACTTAAGTGTTCCTCTTTGCTAATAAGAGTTTTAGTAATGTATAATTAAATATAAATTCAAGCGAAAGGAAATAAATCCTAAGCATATCTTGATCAGGAAGGTGTATATCTAACTCAACCAAGAGCAAAGTAATTAAATGATTGAAATTTCAACATGCTTGGTTTATGATGAATATTTGGCTAATGAAATAGTTCAATTAACTGATATTATAATTACTAAACATGTCGTTTAGAGATGTATTAACAATGAATGATGAAGCAATAACATTAGGAAGTAGTTCTCGTAATGCCAATGGAAATTAAATCATAAGAAATATGGTTTAAGTATAAGATCAAAAGAGGAAATTAACAACAGATCTATGAAGCTAATGAACTAGATAGATAATTCAAAAAGACTTTCATTTTCACATTAAACAATAGTGCTCAACATGAAAGAGATTTTACACAAATATGTCATTAAAATGATGAAATTTTCATTAAAAATAATAGTATTTAAAATACAAATTGATTTAACACATGGTCTATTTCTCTGTTCCTTGAACTGATCTCCAATAACCTTTCTCATAACATAAACTCTACTAGTAAAAAAAAAAATTGCAGTAGTGCAAACCTTTATTTTCATACATAGTTCAGAATTGAAAAAGACAAATCCCAATAATCCCCAAATATGAGATTGATCCTCTCTATGTACAATCTGAAACTTCTATTGCAATAATTCTTTAAGAATTACAAAAATGCAAAAGAGAGAAGCCATTTGCACATTCTACAAACTACTATTTAAAATTTACAAAAATGAATTCCAAAATAGGAGAGTTGTTGAAGAGTAATTTTGCTCCAATAATTTTCATTGGTTGAAATTACATTTCTTCTATTACTGGAGCAATTCCCTTGATTGAAATATTCTTTTCCTCATCTCTTGAATTGTTTTCCTACCAAAACCAATTAAAATTTACTTAAAATACAAATTAAAATCAAAATACTAAATCCGGGACACAAATTATTTCCAATCAAAACTTAATTAAATAAATAAATAAAAGGAAATTTGAGTTTTTCATTGATTCCTATAAATATATAATTGGCGAAGGAGAACATAGTTGAATGGATCTACATTAAACAAAGGTTATGAGCAAATGAAAATGCAAAAAATTAAACTCAAAAAATTAATTTTGTTTAAAAATTTTAATCTTGGGGTTTTTCTAAATTTTAGACTCATTAAATGATCAAATATGATTATCAAACCACTTAAAAATATTTTCCATGATTTTACCTATCCAACGGCCATCATGGGCCTCATTTGGTCAAGTAAAACTCAACTTATGAGCTCCCCAAAATTAAAGTGTCAAAATTGCTAGATTTCTGAAAAATTTGCTGCGTGGGCCAAAAATAAGAAATTTTTATGTAAAAATATAATACTAAATTAGATAAATAATTATTACTTGCTTAATATTATATTAATTATAAACTAATTATATACAATTAAAATAAATTTTAATAAAAAAATAATTAAATTAAAATTATATATTATATTAAATTAAAATTAATTTAAATTATAATTGAAATATAATATGTTATAATATAATATAATATAAAATTTCAATACAAAACAAGATTTCAAACCTCACGTGGTTACTTCATTCATGGAGCAACAAAAATGGCGGAGCATGAAGGGACTTTATGTTAAAATCAAATAGTTGTCATATAAAATCTAATATTGGAGGTCGGAGGCAAATCATATAACAAGTTTTAAAATGTGAACTAAATGAAAATGTCGATATTCCGATATCGGAATATCAAGACTTTTAAATAATCACAATTTTTAAATATCATGGAAATTAAATCGGGAGTTTTTATATTGGGTCTTTTTTATTTTGGGACTTTGTAAAGGAAGGGGGAGGTGAGGTTAAGTGGGGTCTATTTGGATTGGAATCGAAAATCCAACAAAATTGACTACAACCACTTTGGAATTTTCATATTTCGGGTTTTGTAATTTATTTTAAAATTATAAATTGGAATAAATTACTTTGATCTCGAAGGCAAATTATTTTAATTTTTCTACAATTTCGCTGGGAAATATTGTAAGACCGTTAGTGAAAAATGAAAAAATTAGTAAAAATTAACTAGGGATTAATATTTAAAATGAATTACTAATTTAATTACAAAAATTATCAAACTTCGGACGAGCACCATTTTGCAAACCATGTAATTAAATGAGATGAAACAAGTACCAATGAATATCTAGCGAAAAGTCAAACTCAATGAAGCAATCAAAATAGAAATATGATGAAATTGAAAAAGTGCCGAAATTGTGGGCCATTTAAGAAAAATAAAATATTAAAAAGTGATTTAGCCAAAAATTTACGGAAAGGGTCTCCATTATTTGAAATAACTAAGTCAAAAATGGTGGTGTTGAGTTTTCACAACAACACGTAGTGAATAAGACCTCAGGTTTGCAAGTTTGCAGGTTTGGTTTTTTAAAAGTTATTTATAGGTTCTTTACATGTTTACATGTTTGCAATTTTGGTTCTTTATAGTTTTCAGGTTTTCTTGTTTGCAAGTTTGAATTTTTATATGGCTTTTACAGGTTTTTAGCTTTCCAGGTTTGTAGGTTAGGTTGGTTATAGGTTAGTGCAGTTGGCTACATGTACTAAAAAAGGAGTTCATCATTGGGTAATAGCTTGTGGATTTGAGTTGAATGGTATGCCAACATCAATTCATCTGGATGTACTTACATTGGGATCATGTAGTATGATTTTGGGTATGGATTGGTTGTATCTTCACAATAGTAAGGACCTAATTTTATTGAGTTCTTGGATGATAATGGAGAATATAGAATTTTGCAGGGTAAGAAGAAGGCTAGATTAGTTAGAATGGTTAAAGAAATGAAGGCAATGTGTAGTTGCAAGAAAGGGTGTTTGTTATTTTTAGTCCATATTTCTAGTGATAAAGGTAAGAATGTTGAGGAGGTAGAAGTCTTTAACATGTAACCACTTCTATAGCAGTTTTAGGTTGTATTCCCAATAGATAATTTAGAGTTTTCACCTCACATGGAAGTGGAGTTTTCTATTGAGCTGGTACCAAGAGCAACACTAGCATTGAAGGCACCTTACAGGATGAGCACTCCAGAGTTACTGGAATTGAAGTTGTAGTTGAAGGAAATGATTGGTAATGGATACATAAGGCCAAGCGTGTCACTTTTTGGTGCAACACTATTGTTTGTTAAGAAGGAGGATGATACTTTCAGGTTGTTCATCGATTACAAGCAACCAAACAAGGCAAAGATCAAGAACAGGGATCTATTGTTGAGGATTAATGACTTGTTTAATTAGTTGAAGGGAGCAACAATATTCTCGAACATTTATTTGAGACCATATTATCATTAGGTACACATCAAGGAATAGTATATCTACAAGATGTATTTCTGAAGTAGGTATGGGAATTATGAGTTTGTTGTAGTTCCTTTTGGTTTGACTAATTCTCTAGCAATTTTCATGTGCTTGATGAATGGTGTGTTGCATCCTTATCTAGACAAGTTTGTTATTGTATTAATTGATAATATATTGATATATTCTAAGAATGAGGAGAGCATGTCAAACACTTAGGAGCAGTACTGATATTTCTAAGAGAGCATCATTTGTATGTAAATATTAGTAAATGCAGTTTCTTTCAGACAAGGGTACACTACTTGGGACATGTGGTTTCCAAGGAAGGCATAGAAGTGGACCTCGAGAAGATAAGAGTTATCATGAAATGGGAAACCCCTAGGAATGTGGATGAGGGAAAATAATTCATGGGGTTAGCAGTTTATTACAGGAGGTTCATCAAGAATTTCTCATGGATTTCCTATCATATTACATCATTGTAAAGGAAGGGAATTTTTTTTGAATTGACAGAGGAATGTGCAGCAAATTTTGAATAGTTGAAGGAGTTGTTGACAAATGCTCTAGTTCTCAAGATTGTAGATATGGATAAAGAGTAGGTGGTCTATATAAATGCTTGCAAAAGAGGACTTGGTGGAGTATTGATGTAGGAGGGATAGGAGGTATGTTATGAATCAAGGAAACTGAATGAAAATGAGCCAAACTATGTGACACATGTTCTTGAGTTGGCAATGTTCATTCATGCATTTAATATGTGGAGGCACTATCTTCTTGGCAGGTAGTTCATATTGATGAGTGATCATAGTGGGCTAAGGTGCTTATTTGAACTATTGAATTTGAATGCTAGGAAAATGACATGGTTGTCTATGATTAGTGAGTTTGACTTTGAGATCGGTACATTAAGGCTAAAGAGAACAAGGTTGCAAATTCTCTAAGGAGAAGAGTACAAGTAAATAATATACCAACTATAAGTTCCTATGTGACAAATTTATAGGACCAAATCTTATAGGTTGGAAAACAAGATGATAGGTATAGGGATCTTAGGCATAGGTTATAGTAGCAGGGTACAATTGATAAGGACGTGGACTATCGTCCCATGGTAGATGGGTTAGTGAGATTTAGGGATAGGATCTATGTGCGAGATAAAAATGAACTCAACAAGCTTATCCCTAGGGAATTTCATGTTAATCCATATTCACTTCACATGGAATATTAGAATACATTGACAATGGTGAAGTTCTATTACTAGTTGAATCTAAAGAAGAAAGTGGCAATTCTTGTGGCTAGATATTTGGATTATCAATAGGTAAAAGTAGAGTGCAAGAATCCATGGGGTCTACATCATCCAATTATGATTATAGAGTGGAAATGGGAGGTCATTTCCATATATTTAATTATAGGTTTTCTGAGGACATCTAGAAACCATGATTCTATCATGGATGTGATTGATAGGTTAACTAAGGTAGTGCACTTCATTCTTGTGAAGTCTACTTATTGAGCTAATGAGATAGCTTAGGTCTTCATGAGGGAGATAGTGAGATTTCATGGTATGCCTAAGAAGATTTCGTCAGATAGAGATGCTAAGTTCACTTAAAGGTTTTGGAAGGAGTTATTTGCAAGTTTGGGGATAGAGTTTACCTTCAGTACATATTATCATCCATAGAGAGATGGACAGATAGAGAGGGTCAATAGGGCTAGAGGACATGTTGTGAATGTATGTTATGTATCAATAACGAAGGTGGGAAGAGTATATGCCACTACTAGTGTTTGCTTACAACACTGGGTATGAAGAGTCACCGAGGATGAGTTTGTTTGAGGCACTTTAAGGGTGAAGTTGTAATACTCCCATTAGTTATAGTGATCTAGTGAAAAAGGTACTTATAGCACTGCACATGTTGGTAGACATGGAACAGGAAATTCAGGTTATAAAGCAAAATCTAAAGGAAGCACAGGATAAACATAAGAGTTATGTAAATCAACACAAGGAGTTTCAGGTTGGGTAACATGTGTACTTCCACATCAACCCTAAGAATATCTTCTTGAGTATTGGGTCTTGTACGAAGTTGGCAGCTCAGTAGTGTTGGCCTTTCAAGATCCTTCAGAGGATTGAACTAGTCGCCTAAAAAATTACACTACCTATGATAGTGAAATTCCATGATATTTTCCATGTTTCATTACTTAAAAGACATGTAAAGGATGTTGATAATGTGATTGATTAGTTTATATTTTAGGAGGAACTGAAAGGAGAATTTTAGCTGGAACCTTAGTGAATTTTGCAGTGGAAACAACTCAATCTCTGGAATCGAGGAATCGAGAAAGTTAAGGTGCAATGGAAGTGCTTTGGGTCCGATGAAGATACATGGGAGATGGATGATCACATGTGAGCTATGTATCCTTCATTTTTTCTTGGTGAATAAAAATTATTTTTGGTGTATGTACATATTTATGTATGGTTGTTACTATAAAAAACACGAGTTGTGTTATTAAGCTCCAATAAGTGGTATGCATGTCATGGTATTATGCTTCTCATGTTGGTTTTTCTTTTTAGTAGGTTCGTCATTGTAAATATTGCATTGAGCTAAGTTATAAAGTTCCATGGGCACTATTTTTTGGTTTTCAGAGGTCTTGTTGGTTGTAGGTGTCATAGAACATTGAGGATGGTGTTCGCCTAAGGGGGATTGGTTAGTAAAAGTTGATAAAGGAAAACTAATACCAAGGTCATGGGGCACATATAACAAGATGAATGTTCATAAAGACATGCTAGTGGGTGTTCATTTAGTTTATTATGGCTAAGGGGAAATTAGCAAAGACAAAGAGGCATTAATTGATATTTTATTTATGAAAATAATGGAAAATAGGAGAAAACGAAGGTGAAAGCTCACAAGTTGCATGTGAGGAGGAAAATGAAGGAAACATCAGGGAAATTGAAGAAAATAGAGGACTAAATGATAAAAGGCTTCCAAGGATCAATTCATAACCTTTTATCTACTCAGTTTTGGAGCCCTCTCTCTCTTCTCTATCTCTCTCATACTTTTGCATAGTTAGAGAATTATTGGAGCACTATAGCATTGGAGAAGGAGAGCAAAGGGAGGGAGAGAAAGAAAAGGGAAAAGAAGATCAAGCAAGGAAGAGTTGAATCAAGTAGCTACAGTGGGATTACTTGTAGGTGTTGAGTTGCATGAATTATTTACTTGCTAGTTTTGTCATGCATGGTATATTCATGTGTGTATTTGGTTCTCTTGTTTTCATTGGCATATTTTTACCAGGTGTGGTAGTGGTTTTATTTTTACCATGTGTGATGGGGTTTTTTCATTTGGTTGAGTTGTATTTCTAGATGGTTTTGGAAACAGGTGAGTTGGTCTCAGGAAAATTCCCAAGGGCTTAGGAATCCCTTGACCGATAAAGGTGGGATACATGGTAAAGCCTGAGGGTGGAGATTTGAAAATGCCTCAAGGTATTGATGAATCAATATGGAGGCATATATGCTTGTTTAAGCCTAGTGATCCCTTGACTAGTAATGTTAGGATTTCGATAAAGCATGGTAATGTATGTTTTTTGTTCCGCCCTAGGAATCCTTTCACCTGTCATGGCGAGATACATGATAAATATTGGTTGTATAAATAAGGGTTTGAAGCCGAGAAATCCCTTGATCAGTAATGGCAGGATATGTAGTAAAGCTTGAGGAAGCCCTAGTTGGTTATTTTGTGAGTCCCACATTTAGGCTTAGAATATGCCATGGGGGTGATTCACTGAAAGAAATATTTGGTTTAGCCTAATCTATGATCAGGTGGCACATGAAATTCTTTGACTTGGTTGGCTTTTTCATATGTTAATAAGAGATCTTTTCCCTCTTGTATTTCATTGGTATTTATACCTGTTATTATGTGGCTTTCATGGTTGTTATACTACTGTTACTATTATGATTATATGTTGTTTATAAGCATGGTTTATGTATGACTCTCATCATGTTTTGATTGGTAAAAGAATCGTTAATGAATGTATGACCTAATAGATGATAGTTCAGATATTGTGGGAGAGCATTAGACCTTCTTGATGATTCTCAGATAAGTAGGAGACCCCTATGTTCAGATGTGTATTTATGACCTGTAGATTACATGTTCATTGTACAAATTTCACCTGTAGAACAAACCGATATATGCAATGTCCTAAAGCATAATACTTGTTCTACTTCTACAAAACATTAAGCAGAAGCATAATTGAAATCATGAGAAACATGAAGTAGAAACATTCATAATTGATCAAGAGAATTAATCACACATAACACAAGATATATCTAGGGGAAAGCACTAGCATAAAACCCAACCATGTATTATCAATCAAGTGGAAATCCTCTTCACAATACAAGAAGAATTAGCTCTCAAGCTATTTAGTTCTCAATGAACTATGAAGATATGAAGATATGTCTCATGAACCACCCAAGCCTTATTTATATAAGCTTTCCCTATGGTCCTTACGTAGTTTGCTTAGGAAGTAATAGCAAAAGCATATGCTATTAATTCTAACATACCAAAAACAACCAATGGTCCAACTACGTATTCCTTGAGAACACTAGTTCCTCAACCATGCAAAAACTACTTACTAGAAATAGTTAAGCATCTAATAGTACATTGTCCCACATCTGATCTCAACTGTGTCTCTCATAGAACTGACATGCAACACTTATCCATGAGTGAATCCTCAGTTATCTAAAATAATAGTTGTCACATGCATTCAAGAATTAACAAACCATATTTTATTATTTTAACAACTTGTTAAAAGAATGTAACTGGACTTGACTAGTAAGAACTAAGTCAACTGATTCTCTCAGTATAGAACTCATGCTTATTCCCTCAATCAGTGGAGGAAATTAAGGATAAATTCCTCAATCAGTGGGACAACTTATGTGCATGCTCACAAAGACTTCAAATTCGATTTTCCTTATCTAATTAACTCAACTAAATTAATTAATTAATATTTCCAACTGCTGTTAAGACCAAAATTAATTTTACTTCTTATAGATAGACTAGGGATTGCTATAAATAGGAAGGGACCTAGAAATGCTATTTTCAGAACTTTCTATTTTTAATAGTTTCAGCTCTCGCCCAATGTGGCCACTGATCTCACTAGCCAAACTGTTATTTTCAGACATGCTATTTCTAGACATGCTATTTTTAGCAGGTCTATTTTTAGCACATTCTAAATTTAGTATTTCCTGTTGCACACTTTTCAACACTCCCTCTCAACAAGAGAGGCTTTCTCTCGAACCCGATCCTGTAACTCTGAAATGTTCTACATGCAACACATCTACCCGGTCCACTTGCTCCAACAACACTTGGAACAAAAACACTCCCAACTAACCACTCTGTTGGGCTAGAACATACTCTAATGCTGAAGCTCTACCTGCTGCTGGTAGGTGCTCCCTCTCTAAAATCTGCGCTACTGCAACATCTCCATGCAACTCACATCATTGCAAACCTCTCTGTGCCACCTAGCACTGTGCAAAACACTTGTGCCACTTGCATTGCTGCAGCCTGCTAGCTATGCGCTGTCCTAGGATTTCCTGCACTGTCACTCTCTCTACCACTCCATTCGCATCTATCTCTACCCAATTAGTCAATTCCTGCTACTCCACATTGGGGCTCCTGTAGCAAGGTCTCATCCAAGAGGTTGGGTACCTCAAGGATCCTGACCCTCCTCCTTGGGACGATCACTCTATATCGCCCCACCACCTACCTAGAGGTATGGCTACATGTGATCCCTTTGCCCACCTGGCTCAAAGTTTCCCCCTACTGGAGGTATCTGCATGAGTATATGTCTTTGCTTGATCTCCTTTTAGCTTCCCCTATTGTGTCTGCTCAACAACCTCCTGAAGCTCCTGCGCCAATCGTGGCACCTCCACAATCGTTTCAGACTTGTTCTAGCTCTGCATGTTGAGAGGTAATATACCATCCCTCTTAACCACCAAGTCTCCATCAGTTGCCTTACTGCTCAAGTCTTTCCATGCATCTTATACCTCAAGAGCATATAGGTTCTTGACCCGTGAACCAATATGCTTCACGTGTCTAGTGATGATATGTCTAGGGAAAACATTTCCCTTACTGAAGACTACATCATAACCTCTGTCTTCTAGAATTTTGATCGACACCAAGTTTCTCTTCAGTCCTGGTACATACTTGACATTGGTCAAGGTAAGGCGAGCTCCATGCTCCCTCTGAAAAATAACCATGCCTACACCTAAGACACCATACTTCTCATCATTACCCATCGCTATGAGTATCTGGAGATGTTTCTCCTCCAAAATACTGAACAACCTCTTGTCGTCGGTCATGTGGAAAAAAGCTCCACTATAAAGAAACCAACCACTTCCCACCATGGATTAGACCATTCATGGGAAGAGTGTGAAATCGAACTCAAACTGTGAAGCCAGTGCATCTCCTTCAGATCCTTCCCATAATCCCTTCTTGAATTTCCTCCATGGACAACTTGCAGCATACTGGCCCACCTCATGACAACAAAAGCATTGCACTTTTGATTTGTCAACCTTCTTCCCATCATTGGAAGAACTGGATTCAGAAAGAGAAACCTCCTCCTTCCACTTCTTTACCTTACTCACTAAGGCACAGTTCTCCTCATCATGCATGGATAAAGAACTGTCTCTGGTGCTCCGTCTGATCTCCTCCTGCATGAAATCCAGCCATAGTCGTTCCCAATCTAACAATTTCTCCCTTCCATTCACCAAGTCGTGGTAGCTATGCTAGATCTTAAGAAGGCCAAGGAGTGCTAGACTGACCATATCCTCATCCAATTTCATGACCCCTAAACTTGCAAGCTCATCCCTGCATGTGATGAGCTTGGTCAGATACATAAAGATCATCTCATCCCTTCACACTTGATCTTTCGAAGTTTGTCCTTCAGTGCCAGCCTCCTCTAATCGCTGCTATTCTGATATAAATCTTTCAATGTTTTCCACATTACATGGGGAGTCTCCTTCCCATGGAGGCTCAAGACAATGTGATCTCACACTCCCTCCAAGAGAATTCTCCTAGCTCTAGCCACACACTTCCTCCATTCCACCTACTCAGTCTTCTCAGCATGCTTAGGAATTTCTTGATCAATGAAATCCTTAAGGTCATTATCTTCGAAAACTACCTCCATGCGATCCTTCCAAGCTATATAGTTTGAGCTGCCATCAAGGGCATACTCAAGCCTCAAATGATTGAATGCCATCGATGAAATAATTGTGATAAGAACTTGAGATCTATATCCTGAATAATAAACTTCGAATTTATCTTGCTAGTAGTTCTTGCTTGATCACTTGTGCTCTGATACCATGTAGAAATTTGTAGAATTTTTCTACAAATCAGCTAGCTCTGATACCATGTAGAAATTTCACCTGTAGAACAAACCGATATATGTAATGTCCTAAAGCATAATACTTGTTCTACTTCTACAAAACATTAAGTGGAAGCATAATCAAAATCATGAGCAACATCAAGTAGAAACATGCATAATTGATCAAAAGAATTAATCACACATAACACAAGATATATCCAAGGGAAAGCACCAGCATAAAACCCCAACCATGTATTATCAATCAAGTGGAAATCCTCTTCACAATACAAGAAGAATTAGCTCTCAAGCTATTCAGTTGTCAATGAACTATGAAGAGATGAAGATATGTCTCACGAACCACCGAAGCCCTATTTATATAGGCTTTCACTATGGTCCTTACGTAGTTTACTTAGGAAATAATAGGAAACACATATGCTATTAATTCCAATATATCAAAAACAACCAATGGTCCAACTACGTATTCCTTGAGAACACTAGTTCCTCAACCATGAAAAAATTACTTACTAGAAATAGTTAAACATCTGATAGTACATTATCCCACATCTGATCTCAACTGGGTCTCTGACAGAACTGACATGCAATAGTTATCTATGAGTGAATCCTCAGTTATCTAAAATAATAGTTGCCACATGCATGCAAGCATTAACAAACTATATTTTATTATTTTAACAACTTATTGAAGTAATCTAACTAGACTTGACTAGTAAGAACTAATTCAACTGATTCTCTCATTATAGAACTCATGCTTATTCCCTCAATCAGTGGAGGAAATTAAAGATAAATTCCTCAATCAGTGGGACAACTCATGTGCATGATCACAAATACTTCAAATTCAAATTTTCTTAACTAATTAACTCAAATGAATTAATTAATTAATATTTCCAACTGATGTTAAGACCAAAACTAATTTTACTTCCTATAGATAGACTAGGGACTGCTATAAACAGGAAGGGACCTAGAAATGTTATTTTTATAACTTTCTATTTTTAGCAGTTTCACCTCTCACCCAATGTGGCCAATGACCTCACTGGCCAAACTATTATTTTTAGACATGCTATTTTTAGCACATTCTAAATTTAGCATTTCTTGTTGCACACTTTTTAACATTCATGATGTGTTTAACGAAATGTCTATCATGCTTGGGAGGGGTCATGTTAATTCCTTATTCGTGTTTTGCATTAAATGATTTTTCTTTGTGTTATTTATCAATTTTGAGAGTTTAATTAAGTTCTGGGTAGAGGCCTCGGACCTAACACTAAAAAAACCACTTAGATCTCAGGGTTGCTAACATAGAACTTAGTGAATTAGTCTACAGTCACTTCATTGCAGGCTTATGAGAGTGACTGAAGGGTCCCAACCACTAACTTTCCCTTTCATTGGAGTGGCTGAGAACCCATGTTAGTGAAAAAATAAGTTAACTCATGGGTTTGGCACTTGGACAGGTTGGTTAACTCCTGGGGGTCTTGTAGCTTCTAAGGAAGGTTAGTTTGTCTTTAGTTCATCAATTCCACATCCTTAACTTTAGTTAGGGTGTTGAGCCATATCATAACAAATCTTCATCAGATATTTTCCGTAGTGGACCACTAATATTGGGTAATTGTGGGATGAGAGTGCTAAAGCTTCTATGAATCTTTACATTCCTATTTCTAGTTCTTTTGTTAACCTTAAGGGTTTATGCCATATGAATTTTCAGTCCCACGATTTTCCTTTTTTTCATTTTTCTTTGTGGCCAAGTCCCCATTTAGAGTCTTGTATAAATATATTTCTCTTTAGTTGTTGGAATTTTAAATTTTGTTTCGTTATTATTATCAGAACAAGACCTTTTGTGGCCATATTCTCTGCTGCATTCTATAGTAGCATATTTACTAATTATGTTTACAATTAGTTATTATACATTCCGTTTCTAGTTAACCTTGAAGCTTTTGATTCTTGTTTGAGATACATAAATGTATCTATTACAATATAGTTGGTAGTTTAGTTATACTATTTGTTTTACCTCATTTTTATTTCTATGACATGAGATCAGTTATTTATTCATTGACTTCATAAAAACTCAAAGTTAACAATAGAAACTACTTGATTTATTTATAAAACAATAATATTATTGTATTAAATATGGAATTCCGATGCAACCTGACTCTGAGACCAATCATTTCTTTTCCATAGTAAATAATAAAGATTTAGGAATATTCTTGGATAATGGATTGATGTTTTTCTAGGCCTAGAACTAACCTAATCCAATAACATGATATAATGACTACACAATATCATAATTTAAATTCGATATAGGAAAACATTACATATCATAACAAAATTAAGTACATCTAGGAAAGAAAGATAAATCATTCCAAAACATGTTTCACTTATCTTCTTTCAGGTAATCATGTCTGCCATGAAAATCAAAGGGGAAAGGATGATCTACCCAACCAATGAGAGCCATCGACCTCTATTATCACTCCTCTTGAGCTAGCTTCACAACCAGGGTCATTTCATTATAGATACCATATCAGGCACAAACCTATATATTTTTTGACCCTCACCAGGTCTAGTCTCAAGGTTTTCACTTAGAACACAAGCTTTAGCTTAGAGTTCCACTTGTCAACCAACTCAAGAATTCCTTGTTTGGAAGTGTCCTACCTCTCTCAACAACATCCTATTCGAGGGTATAAAGCTTACAACTTTATTCTCCTCCCTACGGCCTCCTCTAGCCAGGCTCCAAGTCTTCCAAGTGGCCTCAGGGTTCTTACCCCTCACCCTCTTACCCCCCTATTCCCTAACTGAGATGATTTATATCTAGGGAGAAGAATAAGTATCTTGTAACTATCTCATATGTGAAACTCTCATTTATCACCGTTTTCCATCATAACTTTTATGGTTGACCATAATCCAATATTTATTAATGCTAATTCGCACTAGGCCTTCAACATCACCCACATTATGCCAAGTAACTTTAATAAACATAAATTAAAATATTTACAATTCATTAAAAAGTATTACATAAAATCACTTCAAAGCCATTCTTAGAGAAGTTTGTTTGTTCACAAGTTAATTGCCATAACATATCATGCACGGTCAAATAAATGTTATCAATTCAAAGTTATTCTTAGCCAATTTTGTGAGTTTAAATTGTCTTGTAAAATGAAATGTATGTTAGTCAACTCTCTCTATGTTTAAATTGTGTTGTGAAATGAAATTTGTTTTACACTGTAATTTATTTTGAGTCAAGTCCGTGAGTTTAAATTGTGTTGTAAAATGAAATGTATTTTACACTTTAGCTTATTCATATATTGATTGGGTTGAATTATGTAATGATAATCATAATTAGAAACACAAGAAGTAATAGTTCAAAGAATAAAGTAAAACAACGTGGAAGTTAATGTTTATGAATTTTTTCCAATATGAATATAAGCTTCCCTTGCTTGGCTTAGTTGAAAATTTCGTTAATGGTTTTACCATTTCAAAAGGAAAGTAATTTTTTTTATCCAATTTATTTATTAAATAAATAATATGTTTACATATAATTTTTAAATTGAATGTGTTTCAAATATATATGTTTTATATATTTTTACGTGGTCAAATATTGTTATAAATTGTATAAAAATATAGTTAATTTTAACAAACTATAATTTATTCTAAGAATATTTTAATCTAATTTTATCGACAATGTTGTAATAATTTACTACCAATTACATATTAATAGTTGCAATAATAAAAAGCTAATTATTTTATTTAACACTCTCTTTTAAAGTTTAAGTTATTAGTCCCTGCTTTCGGCAGCGCAGGGATTATTGCAAACTTGGGCCGTTTTTCCAACATTAAATTGTTTTAACTAATCATTATATTTACCTTTTAATCGTTGAGCTTTTTTCCAGCATTAAATTGTTTTAACTAATCATTATATTTACCTTTTAATCGTTGAGCGTTTTTCCAGCATTAAATTGTTTTAACTAATCATTCTATTTACTTTTTAAGCAATGTATCATTTGAAATTTTTCATAAAAGAATATTTATGCAAAGTTTTTATTTGGACCTCTTATTGGAGGGAAAGAATTTGATTTTATAAACACTTGCCATAATCCTTTCAAATTTCATTGGAAGGCCAATTTAATGTTAAGTTTAGTGTTTATGTTTTTATTCTCTAGTGTAATAAATATTGAAAGCCAATATAATGAATATCGAAATCCACCATTGCAGCGCACATCTAAAGCCACCACTCTAGCGCATGTCATGGCAACCTGCATGTCATCACTCATTCATGGAATTTGGGTAACTCATTTATCTAATATTTAATGAAACACCTTCAACACCTACACTTACATTTTACATGCATTTTCCACGAACACAACTCACTGACACTACCACATTTGGGCTTTGGCATTTTTTATTTGGTAGTTTTCTCTTTGGTATACTTTTTTTTTGGGTAGTTTTCTCCCCGTGTTGTTTCTCTATGTGTGAATATGAGAGAAGCCCCAAAATAATGCACTGAATTGAAAAGAAAGAGATGTAGCTCTTAGGTGTGGCCTGCACCTGGAGACTACACTCACAAAACTTGAGAGATTTTTCTTGTTCACTCTATCTCATAATCAATCAAAGATTACATCATTAAATACAATACTAGGAAATAGGAAGTTGCACCCAAACCCCATAACTATAGGAACTAATCCTAAACTAGGCAGAAAGTTACAACAATGTAACCATTTTCTCCATTAATAATAAAATAATATTAATTATTCTCAACTCCCCCCCTTAATGGAGAAAGGGTTCTCCTGAACTCCTAGCATCTTTCTAAACAATTCAAATTTTACTCATGCAAGAGGCTTTGTAAAAATATCAGCCACATTGTCACAAGTTTTACAATATTCAACAGCAATTTCATTTGACTGTATTTTTCTCTAACAAAATGGAACTGAGTGTCTATATGCTTGGTGTTTTTGTGAAACACTGGATTGTATGATAATTTGATGGTGCTTTGGTTGTCGCTTTTGATAGAAGTGGGTTGCTTCTATTCTTTTCCCGCATCTTTAAGAAGTCTCCTCAACCAGATTGCTTCACATGTTGCTGCACACAATGCTTGATACTCAGCTTCACATGACGACAAGGCTACAGTACTTTGTTTCTTACTGCTCCATGCTATGACCGCAGAACCTATGCTGAATGCATAACCTGTGATGGACCTCTGATCATCCAGGTTACATGCCTAGTCTGAGTCTGAAAAACCTGCTAGAGTAATATCAGATACATCAGTGTATAAAATACCAAAATGAACAGTACCACAAAGATACCTCAACACGTTTTTTGCTGCTGTCCAGTGACTTTCAAGCGGTTTCGACATGAATTGGCTCAACACACTAACTGAGTATGCCAAGTCAGGTCTAGTTGTTGTAAGATATATCAGGCTGTCAACCAACTGTTTGTACGTTGTGGCATCTACCTCCTTAGTGCCATCATGACTGCTCAATTTCAGATTCTGCTGCAAAGGTGTTGTTGCTGATCTACACCGATCCATCCCAAACTTTTCCAACATATTTCTAGCATACTTCCCTTGGGTAAGAAAAGTTTCCCCAGTATCTCTAAATACTTCTAATCCCAGACAATAGCGAAGGCTTCCGAGATCCTTCAT
Source organism: Pinus taeda (assembly GCA_000404065.3). Lineage (NCBI taxonomy): Eukaryota > Viridiplantae > Streptophyta > Pinopsida > Pinales > Pinaceae > Pinus > Pinus taeda. The sequence continues at coordinate 55,115 of APFE031029465.1, forward strand.
TTCAAAAACTTGTGCCATAAGCCTTTTGATTCCTTTGATTAAATCAAATGCATTTCCTGTTATAATCATGTCGTCCACATACAAAGAAATCAAAATGATCTGCCCCTGATTATTGTACTTGGTATACAAATTTTGGTCATTCAAACTTCTATGGAAACCATACTCTATAAAGAAAGAATCGACTTTTTCATACCAAGACCTGGGTGCTTGCTTTAATCCATATAAAGCCTTTTTCAATCTGCAAACAAGATGTTCCTGGCCCTGCTTTACATATCCTTCTGGCAGTACTAAGTAAATTTCTTCTTTTAAATCACCATTTAAAAATGCAGATTTAACATCAAGCTGGTGTAATTCCCAATTATATTTAGTAGCTAAAGCAATAAGCATTCTAATTGTATTCAGCTTTGCTACAGGTGCAAAAGTATCATCGAAATCTATACCTTCCTTCTGTGAATATCCTTTTGCAACCAACCTAGCTTTTAACTTATCTATACTTCCGTCTGCATTCATTTTTGGTTTAAACAACCACTTGCATCCTATAGGTGTTTTATTCTTAGGCAGCTCAACTAAATCCCAAGTATCATTTCTAAAAATTGATTCCATTTCTTCATCCAT
>APFE031029476.1:0-10821 GCA_000404065.3 Pinus taeda
TGTAAGAGAAAAACTGCAATCAAAAGAAATTGACTTATCTTATTGTAATACAAGTGAAAATGTGGCTGACATATTCACCAAGCCTCTTGGCAAGGCTAAATTTGAAATATGTAGAAATAAGTTGTACATTATAGAAAATCCAAATTATGTTGTAAGCCTAGCTGAGACTTAGACCAGCAGGCATGACAATTAAGAGTATAGTGTCTTGTTCATTGTATGTAGTTGGAATTAAGGGGGAGTGTTGGAAACTAGATGTAATTCCAACCACCCAATTTAATGTTGGATCTAGACACCTGTAGAAACCAGCAGCTGCATTTAATGAAGTCGGCGGATTCATTGAAGCTTCTCCAGTAAGCCACCGACTGAACCCGTCTCCAGAAACTTCTCCAGCTTGTATATATACCCGTTAACTGATGAATAGAGGTGTGTTCTTGTGTTCAGTGTTTCAGAGTTGGTGTTGTGTTGTGCGCCTCTGATCTCTGTCATGGTATCAGAGCTGAGGGTGTGAGCAGAGTGAGTTTTGGTGAGCTGTGAGTGAAGGTTGAGGGTTGAGTGTGTGAGGCCGCTGTATGCAAGTAAAGCATTGAGAGTCTGCTGAGAAATGTTGAGTTCAGTGATTCTGTGTTGCTGAGAAGTGTTGAGTTAAGTGATTCTGTGTTGATTTTATGAGATGTGCTCCTCTGCTCTCTTTGCGCTGTGAGAGCCCAACGTGCGTATGAGTCTAGCACTGAGAGTTTTTTTTTATATAGGTGGCAGCAAGATTTGGGGTGACTGTGTTTGGGTTTTTTACGGGCATATTTTACTGCAGTAATAATAATTGAATACCCTCTGTAGTTGTGAGCAAATATTCTTGTTTTACATAATCAATTTTTTGTGTTTTGCCTTTGCTATGGTCATGTTTTTTGCTGCAGGGTTTCGCTATTAGTCTCTGAGGCACGCTTTCGTGAAGATAACTACATAACTACAGTGGTTTGCGTGAAGAATACTGCTGAAACAGAGGTCGATCAGGAAGATAGAGGACTGTGTGTCGTGTAGGTTCTGGTAAGAATTTTTACTGCAGTTGAAGTCACTGTGATTATGCATGCGCTGCCAAGGAAATCAAAGTGAAGTTTTTTGATTTGGAAGATGAAGTTGTTATAGCCCAAAATAAGACAGTAGGGCGCATATCTTTTTTAAAGTCACCTCTTTAAAGTTTGTTTGAACAGAAATTGGGCTCAAATTTACGACTTGCCTATTTTTTCTTGAGCAAAAGTTGTGGATGTGTCTGGACCGTGTGGATAATATTGATTATTAAGAACCTTGCATGTGAATAATGCTACCTATAAAATGTGGTTTGGCTGTTGGTTTTGGTAGCGGTTTTATGATTGAAAAGTATATGTTCTTTTTATAATTTACTAACAGAAAGGAAAGGAAAAGTGTTATTAAAAAAAGGGGGAAGTTTGTTATTATTAAGGAAATATTGAAGTTATTTTGCATAAGTGTTATTAAAAAACAAAAAAAGAAAAGGAGGTTTGTTATTATTAAGGAAATATTAAAGTTATTTTACATTTTGGTGATTCGAGGAATTTTTTTATTTACATCATGGCAAATCTGTTGCTTGATACTTATATGAATGAATCCACCAAACTTGATGGAGAAAATTATGTGAATTGGAAATTTAAGTTAATGACTATTTTAGAAGGAAATAGTTTGTGGTCCATTGTAAGTGGGGATGAGCCCAAACCCACTGTTGCAGGTTCTATTCCAGATTGGGAGAGAAGGGAGACAAAAGCAAAGGTATTGCTGCGTATGTCCGTAAAGGACAACATTATTCCTCATATTAGAGATTGCAAGACATCAAAAGAAACATGGGATACGCTGAAGGGTTTGTATGAAACAACGAATACAAACCGAATCTTGTTTTTGAAGACTAAGCTTTTATCTCTAAAAATGGAAGCAAATGAAAGTATAATCAATTTCATATCTCGTGTCAAAGATTTAAGTGATAAGTTAGGAGATATTGGTGAAAAGGTGTCTAATACTGACTTAGTCACTATCATATTAAATGGCTTAGTGCAAGATTACCAAATTTTTGTTTCAAGTCTTGCAGCTAGAGAGAAACCCCCTTTATTTGATGAATTGACAGGAATTCTTCTACAAGAGGAGGAGAGGATGAAGAAATTTAATTTGGGCTCTAGCAGTTCAGATTTGGCATTGGTGGCCAAGGGCAAATATCCATACAGAGGCAAGCCATGGGGCAAGAACAAAGGAGGCAAGTTTCAAGCAAAACAAAAAGGTATGACACAGTCTAAATTTCCAAAGAGAAATGATGAGTGTTATTATTGTGGCAAACCTGGGCATCATTCTAAAGATTGTTATAAAAGAAAATATAATGAGTCTAGGCAAAGAAACAGAAGGGATAATGGAAATTTTGTGGACAAGGATATCAATGATGGATTTAAAAATCTTAAATTATTTGTTTCTGATGCCGCATTGTCTGTGGAAAATGATGATAAGAATGCTTGGTTTATTGATTCTGGTGCGTCACTCCATATGTCTTGTAATAGGGAGTGGTTTGATGAATATCATGAAAATATTGATGGAACATATGTTTACCTAGGAGATAACAGATCATTTAAAGTTCAAGGTTATGGAGTAATAGGTGTGAATTTACCTAATGGACAAGAGAAACAGATTCATAATGTGATGTATGTCCCTGATATCAAAAAGAATTTAATCTCTGTTTCTACTATTACTGACCAAGATTTGAAGGTAGAATTTGTTAAATCACAGTGTATAGTGAAAGACATCCAAGATCAGTACAAGGTTATTGCCACAGGAACCAGAGTTGGAGGCTTGTATAAGCTGGATGTGACCAGGAAAAGTCATCAAGCTTTGGCATCTACAACAATGTCAACAGTAGATTTATGGCATCAAAGGTATGGACATCTAAATCACAAATATTTAATACTACTTCAAAATAACACTATGGTTGAAGGGCTTCCTGTCTTAAAGAATGATCATGTTGAATGTGAAGCATGTGTACTTGGCAAGCAACATAGGGAGGAATTTCCTATACATAAAGAAAAAAGGCAAAGGGAAATACTTGAACTAATTCATACTGATGTATGTGGACCTATGCAAACCAGATCTATTGGTGGAGCATGGTATTTTCTTATTTTTGTGGATGATAGATCTAGATATACATGGGTTTATTTAATAAGAAGAAAGAGTGATGTGTTTGAGTACTTTAAAGAATTTAAGAATATGGTAGAAAAAAAAACTGGTAATTACATCAAAATTTTGAGATCTGATCAAGGGGGAGAATTTAAATCAAGGGAATTTAATCAATATTGTAAAAGCAATGGGATTCAACAACAATTTACGGTGCCACATACACCTCAGCAAAATGGAGTTGCTGAGAGGAAAAACAGAACACTAGTTGAATGTGCACGTAGTATGCTTCAAGGTAAAAATATCTCTAATGTTTTTTGCGCTGAAGCCATTAATACTGTTGTTTATTTGAAAAATAGGAGTCCAACCAAAAGTTTAGAGCTTAAAACACCTTTTGAAGAATTTTATGGGTACAAACCAAAAGTGAGTCATTTAAGAGTTTTTGGTTGCAAGGCATTTGCTCACATTCCTAAAGATGAAAGAAGAAAACTTGATGCAAAGTCAATTAAGTGCATATTTATTGGTTATTGTGATAAACAGAAAGCATACAAGTTGTTTGATCCCAATACTCATAGACTGCTTGCAAGTAGGGATGTGGTGTTTCATGAGATTGCTAATGAAGGTGATAAAATAAATAATACTAGTGTATGCATGATATTGATAATTATGTCAAATTAGATACAAATGTTGAACAAGAACAGGAACAAGCACAGGAACAGATACAAACTGAAGAGCAAGGGGCATCAAGCAGTCATGATACTCCAAGAAGAGGAGAGGGAACTCCGCAAAGCAAAAAGAAAGATGAAAGCAGTAAAACTCCAAGAAGGTCATCACGTCAAAGTTAGGTACCTGTAAAGTATAAAGATTATGCATTAATGTCTCAGATTATGAATGTTGTAGAACCTTCAAGCTATGATGAAGCTAAAGAATATGAAGAATGGAGAAATGGAATGAATGAAGAATATAACTCTATAATGAAGAATGACACATGGGAATTAACAGAATTGCTTAAAAGCAAGGTTCCCATAGGATGCAAATGGCTTTATAAATCTAAATTTAATGCTGATGGAAGTATTGATAAACATAAAGCTAGATTGGTTGCTAAAGGATATTCACAAAAGGAGGGAATTGATTATGAAGATACTTTGGCACCTGTAGCTAAGTTAAACACAATTAGAATTATGATTACATTAGCTACAAAATATAATTGGAAAATGCATCAGTTAGATGTCAAATCTGGATTTTTGAATGGTGAGTTAAAAGAAGAAGTTTATTTAGTTCAGCCTAAAGGGTTTGTAAAACAAGGACAGGAGCATTTGGTTTGCAGGTTAAAGAAAGTTTTATATGTGGCTTGAAACAAGCACCAAGATCATGGTATGTGAAAATTGATTCTTTCTTTTATGAGAAAGGCTTTATGAGAAGCAAAAATGATCCTAGCTTGTACATCAAGAAAGATGAAGACAAGAATGTTGCTTTAATATCTGTATATGTTGATGATCTTATCATAACAGGGAATGCATGCAAGTTGATTGAAGAAATTAAAAATCAGTTGTCACATGTATTTGAGATGAAGGATCTTGGTGAATTGCATTATTGTTTAGGTCTTCAAGTTTGGAGGGAGCCTGGCAAGACACTGATCACACAAAGCAAATATACAAGGGAAATCCTTAAAAAATTCAATATGATTGAATGTAAGGAAACATCTACTCCTTTAGAACAGAATGTCAAATTGTGCAGTGATGATGGAACCAAAGAGGTGAATGGAACTATGTACCATCAACTGGTGGGAAGTCTGAATTATCTCACCACTACCAGGCCAGATATAGCATATTCTGTCAGCATACTTAGTCAGTTCATGGCTAAGCCTTGTGAAAGCCATTGGAAAGCAGCAAAGAAAGTCCTTCGATATCTGAAAGGAACACTTAATTTTGGTATTATGTATACTGATGAATTTGATGTTGAATTGGCAGGTTATTATGATTCTGACTGGGCTGGAAATCCAGATGATAGGAAATCTACTATTGGATACGTGTTCAATATTGGTTCAGGACCAATATCATGGAGTAGTAAGAAACAACCAACTGTTTCATTGTCATCTACTGAAGCTGGATATAAAGCATTATGCAGTGCTACCTGTGAAGCAATATGGCTTAGAAGGATACTTGAAGATGTTGGAGAAACACAAACAAGCACTAACAGTAATCAGATGTGACAATCAAAGCACTATCAAGTTGCAACAATCCTATTATCATGCAAGGACAAAACAACATTGAGACACAACATCATTTTGTAAGAGAAAAACTGCAATCAAAAGAAATTGACTTATCTTATTGTAATACAAGTGAAAATGTGGCTGACATATTCACCAAGCCTCTTGGCAAGGCTAAATTTGAAATATGTAGAAATAAGTTGTATATTGTAGAAAATCCAAATTATGTTGTAAGCCTAGCTGAGACTTAGACCAGCAGGCATGACAATTAAGAGTATAGTGTCTTGTTCATTGTATGTAGTTGGAATTAAGGGGGAATGTTGGAAACGAGATGTAATTCCAACCACCTAATTTAATGCTGGATCTAGAAACCAGCGGCTGCATTTAATGAACTTCTAAAAGTCGGCGGATTCATTGAAGCTTCTCTAGTAAGCCACAGACTGAACCCGTCTCCAGAAACTTCTCCAACTTGTATATATACCTGTTAACTCATGAATAGAAGTGTGTTTTGTGTTCAGTGTTTGTGTGTTGTGTTCAAGAGCTGTGCGCCTCTAATCCCTGTCACCAAGTATGCTTCATTTCCATCCACGCACCTGAATCCGCTTGGATCATTCATCCACACAATTGATCGAAACGAATTCAAGTTAAGAAATGAAGAGCAGAATGATAAAAGTTTAAAGTTGGAACCACCATAGTCCTACACACACCTGTTTTAGTTGCACAGCTCCCACATCACCATATCCGGCTTCGTATTCGATGAGTACGGAGAACCAGTAGACCGTGGAGCCTAGGTTCACAGGAAAGTTATGGTCTTCTCTGGGTATCGACACAATGTCCTGTAATAAATACCATCACAATATTACACATCAACTCTTCAATATCACAACTAAAACCGCTCTTATGTGTTTTATACCTGCTGTAAAGAACAGATAGCTCCCCAGTGTTGAGCAGCGCTGGAGTTTTTCGATGGGTGGCCATACGACCAAACGCAGCTTCACTCAGATCAAAATGTGTTTTACCGAACGCACAGTATCCTCCTGGGCATTCATCAGTTACAACGAGAGCTCCCCAGTGTTGAGCAGCGCTGGAGTTTTTCGATGGGTGGCCATACGACCAAACGCAGCTCCACTCAGATCAAAATGTGTTTTACCGAACACACAATATCCTCTTGGGCATTCATCAGTTACAACGATAGTTACAGGTTTCCGAGAGCATAAGCCCTTATCCATGCACTTAACCTGAAGTTTCTAAAAATGCGCCACAATTTGGTCATTAATAACTGCAACGACCAAATACAATGTACTGATCTGAGTCTTTGCAATCATTCCTTACCTTGTAGCACGCCCCACAACCTTCTCTGCCCTTGAATAAAACGGGGCTTACAGCGCCCACTCTCACTTTCAGAGGCTTCGGATCCACAAGGCCACCATACCTGCAGGCGCCACCTGCATTACGACAAGAGTTACAACAACGCACAACAATCTGAATGATTTAACAATTGAATTATGTGGAGTGGTATTAAGAATAATGCGGCAATATACCATCGCTTCCATCGCCATTTGCACTGCCATACCAAGTTGCTGTAGCAGGGTGCCATTGCAGTTGCTTCCTAACAATCTGAGTTTGTTCCTGACCAAACGCCGCCTTCTTGCAGAAAAACAACACTAACAACACAATGCAAGTCGCAGTTACATCAACATGGACTTTGGGCACCACCCATTGAAGCCTCAGAGTCCTCATCATACTTCCTACAAAATAACAATAAGAACCAAATAAATGGCCACCAAAGGAACAACAAGTAGTAGAAACCCAATAAACAATGAAACACAAAGGAACTAGAAACTCATATTTATTTGCAGAGGTGAGAAGCTATTGGCACGATTTTAGGGCAAGAGCTAACCTGCCTGTCATAGGGCATTAAATGACTGGTTAGGCATTAAATGACTGGTTAGCTGCATGCCCTTTAACTTTATAACACACCCTATTATTTTTCATTTATCTCGTTATGCGCTTGGGTGTGTTATAAAGTTAAAGGGCATACAGGTAACCAGTCATTTAATGCCCTATGGCAAACTGGTTAACTCTTACCCCATTTTAGAATTTCAAATCCCATCCGTACTCCAGAGTAACAATTAACTGGTTTTCATTTTGCTTCGTTTGAAATCTTGACTGCAGAGGGACCCATATCACCAACCATATAGACAGATGGATGGATGGTTCTCAACCTACGGTCAGCCTTTTTCTTTTTACTCAACAAATGAGGCAATAACATGCTCTCGCTACGCTACGCTCTGTAAGTAAGCCAAGCAGAGATTCTCACACGATCCACAGCGTTGTCACCCTTACCCGACGGTTAAGGAGACACTGACTGCCGTTGATGGGTGGATCCCACGCCATGTCACGCTTTCTTTTTCTAAGATACAAACCGTCCATGGTAGGTCCCACGCCATGTGGTAAGGGTGTGGCAACAGTCAAGGTATTATAAGTTTCCCCACAGTTGTGGGAGTTTACCACAAATACCTGGAATTCCATCATTTATATGTAGGTCCATGGATAGTGTTGCCCACCATGCATGGTCCATATTTCAAGATCATGAAACTTGTTTTAATATTGTCAAATAGCATAAACACTTTATGATACGTAGACCTATTTAACTCAAATCAGTGGCTTCAGGTAAACTTATGAGAGAGGTACAAAATATGTTTTTATGAGTGAAAGGGTAATGTTGTGAATGATTAAAAGCTAGGTATTAACTCGCACAAGTGGCTTTAAGGTAAACTTAGACGACTAAACCTTTACTAAAAAAATGAGCGAGTGGTCATTAAAGAATATGTTTTATGAGCGAAAGGGTAATGGTGTGAATGGTTAAAATGTAGCTATTGGACTCTTTCCAGATTGAAAATGTAATAGTATGAATGGTTATAAGGTAGGTATTAGATTCTTTCTATTTACATTAAAATCTATATAGATTATAGCATCTATAATGAAAAGGTTGAAAGTGTATAATGATAAGGTTGAAAGTGTATAAGGTTGAAAGTGTATAGTATTTATTATGATATTGTGTACTTGCTTAATAGAGGGATTTTTCATGGATGTCTTGATTCTTATTAAGTTATAAGTTTTTTTATTAGGTGTTGGTCGGTGGATTGTTGGTTCTAGCCTAGAGTTTTTAATGAAAACTACTTAGATTCGAACTTAAACTTGGCTCATAATGATTAGGAAAAATCAAATGTTTTTTCTAATGCACATTTTCTACTTTATATGAGCATATATGATTTTTCTATATTAATGTTTTACTTTGGGTATTTATTGTTGGGATCCTCCCTAGAGGGTTAATGCATGGTGAAGAGGCCATAGTAGAATAATGATAGTAGAGGCCATTTAAGGTGGACAAAATTGACAATATTACTAAACAAATTCTACTATTATGATCAGTAGTTAATATATGTAATAGGGCCTCATTAAAGAAGGGTCACTATATAGTTAGGAGGTTATTTTGATTAGAGTTTTCTTGATAATCATCAATAATGATGGAGAAATCCATATGAGATTTTGGAAGACTATTGTTATTGGAGCTTAGCTCATTAGGAGTTTTCCCCCTCAAAGAGGTTAAGTGGACAAGCCCTTAGATTTCTTCCATAAAAATATCAATTGTAAAGTGTTGCCCTAACTTAAAGGTTGATATTCATAAAGTGACCAAATTTTCTATCTTATTGTTGGATATTTTGATGTGAATTTACTTTCATATCTATTGGGGAACATGACATTTGGTATTATAACATTTTCTTGGCCCAAAAAAATGGAAGATTTGTTTCCCCTATTTCGTATGTTTTCAAAGAAAATGGAGAGTCAATTCATGAATCTTTATGAATAATATTTGCATAAATAGTTTACACATCTGAATTCCTCATGGAAATCACCGATTCCAAACAAAAAAAACATTTGAGTTGAAGTTTGGGAAGTGAAGATATCATTAATTTAAAATCAATGATTTTTTTTTCTTCATGATAGCCATGTGGACTGTAGAGCTCATAACTTTTCATGGCATTCTTAGATTTCTGTCAAATTCTTGCCATTGGGTAGAATATTTTTGGGGGTTTGATTTGGTATATTAATATTTTGTAATTTCAATCAATATTTAGTGGACTACAACTCTTGCAAGTTTTTTTCTCTCTAACCCTCACGGATGCGAGAAATAACATTGTGATAATGTTGTTGGAAAATAAATTCTATGGTTGGTCTCATGAGATCAAATATATAAAAGAGATAATTGTTAAATGTCAAGAGAGTTATATTTTCATGCCCATATACCCTTACAATAAGGAAGAATGTAATCAAGAAAGATATAATTAGTATGATCTCAAGGATACTTTTAATAATTGATATCTAGATAATTGTGATTTTTGGGATGAAAACAATTTTCATATCCTATATGATACCTCTACTACACCTTATGTAGTGAACATCATTGACAAAAATCAAGAGCCCACGATGACTACCAATACTATAGTGATATAATTCCTTCTAGATCCATCCCCAACCCTTTACAACTATGTGGATGATCATTTTAGGTATTTTATTTATGATATTGGTGGGTACTTGGAGCATATTTTGTAGGCATTCATGGAGGTCAAGAGACATTATTTGGGTGTTAGCTTTAGCACTCATACATGGGACCCAAGTTGAAGATAGAGCTTAGACTACTTCAACATGGTCACTAACCTCTGTACATGGGACCTTGGTTCTCTAGCCTATTTCAACATTACTATCCACACTCATCCATGGGACCCTGGTATATGATTGTACCTTCTCATAATAAGCATTGAGGGACTTGAAGGACCCATAATATAATAATAATAATAATGGAAGCTAATCAATGTAAGTTGGAATAGATTCATTAGATTATTAAGGTTGGTTAACTATGGTAGTTACTTTTGAATATATGTAATAGGGCATCATTAAATATGGTCCACTAGGTAGTGAGTATGTTTTTATGAGTAAAGTCCTCTTGATAATTATAAATAAGAACGAGGAACTTCTTATGAGATATGTTGAAGAGTATTGTTATTGGAGCTTAGTTCATTGGGAAGTTCCCTTTCAAAAATGAAAGTGACAAGGCATGAGATCCTTTCATAAAAAGGATTGATTATAAGGTGTTTCCCTACCTTAAAGGTTTTCTATTAATAAAGTGAGGATATTTTTTTTTATCTTACTGTAAGATATTTTATATGTGATTCTATTTTCATATCTATTGTGGTATGTAACTTTTATCCCTCTAAAATTTCATGATAGGAACTTCATTAGAAAGGAGACTAAGAATTGTTTAACCTTTCATGCATCCATTAGATCACAACCATCTTTCTAAGAATTAGTGACCTTGGACTTTTGTCCCTTTTTTTCTTTGTGAGCTCTCAAATATAGGGAGGGAGAGAAGAGAATTATTTATGGCATAACATGTT